>JAWMAG010000394.1:420000-472500 GCA_037013455.1 Ceratitis rosa
CCACTTTCATTATTGTTTACGTTTAACTACCCCCTCCAAGTCACATACCATATGGTGAGCTTAAAGCATAATTTCTGTGGCAAATGCCATGCAATCAAGGACGAAAATTTGAATATACTACCACACATACGAGTATCACAACAACAAACACATATACTCTAACCGTATGTACTTTTGTATACGACGTAAGATTGTGTTAGCGCAAACAACGTAGTACGAGTATGTGAGGGATGATTTCCTTGCTATGATAATCGCGAGCTTTGTTTCGCTGTGGAAAGGTTAACGATTTTTTTTGTTCATTTGCATATTTTAATTGAATTCTTTTACATTATATCCTTTTCGTTGGTTTTCTTAAATCATTTTGTAATCAAAAATGTATTTCGAAATTATGTATATAAGTATCTAGGTCCTATATTTCAATACAAATACATATCTATGTATAGCAAATAAATAAATAAAAAAATATGAAATTGATTTAAAAATGTTTTAAGAACCTTGAATTTTTTATATCATAAAATTTAAATATAATATATGTATGTATTTATATAGAAATGCGACAGATTAAACAAATTAAAAACACTTATTTCAAAGAAATTGAAAAGTATGAATATGAAGATATAACAACCAAATGTTATTTTTATATATTTATTTGTCATTTTAAAGAATATGATATAACTGCACTATTGGCTTAAGCTGAAAATTTACTCACGTGATATTGGGGGATCTAAAACCATTATTTTGTTTGTGATAGTATCATTTAACGTTACTTCGGTAACTGCTATTGATACCCCAATACACTTTTATCTACCCAAATCGTCCAATTTGGTCATATCTAATGTCAATGAGGAGTTATGTTGTCACGTTTCCTTCTCTATTTTGGTTTGAAATTAGTATTCGGTGCTTGATAAGGTTTCAAACCAAGCTTCAATATATTCTCAACGATTTCAAGCCAAAAATATTTCCATATATTTTGGGAGATTATTGTTGCTCACAGAAAAGTACAAGAGAAATTTTGAAACTTTTATAGGCTGATTAGAGATTGAGCCTTTCCAAACTTTTCAAAAAAGTGCTGCTATCAAAAACTTCTGAATTTTTCCAGATATAATTCTTACTCATCAATTTGGTATACGCAAAAAATATGGCACGATTGAAGAAGTAGATATATCATATAACTAATGAAATAAAGAAAAGCAAAATGATACATAAAAGTTAATAAAAATAAATGCAAACACGTCCTCGACAAAAAGATACAGCCCTTTAAGCCAGAAATCGGGTTTCAGACTTGAAAACAAAGTCATTCTTAGTAAGGGTACACCATGTTATGGGATATAGTATTCGAAAATTACCAGAGAGATGGGAAAAAGAAGTCGCTTCCGACGGACAATACTTTGAATTACATATATATTTTTTACTTTTTTCAGTAAAAGACATTTTCTTGAATACAATAAAATGGACTTAATTCAATTGTACACCCAATTCATAGAGATATACGCACCATCAAAGAAGAGATTGAAATCGTAGCACAAAAATAATGATTTATCTGCTGCATAGACAGATTTTTCTTTTATTTCTATTTATATTGCCAGAGGCTGAGAGAACAAACCCTAGTACATCCGGTTGAAATGTTCCTTAATTTAGTTAATTAAAAATGTTAAAAATTATGCAAGAAATACTAAAATATTAAATAATAAATACTTATATGTTATACTCGTATGTATGTACATATAACAGCAAATATTTTGAATTAAAATTGTAATGCATAATATTGTGTAATATTCCGGCAAAAGTTAGATTCATTAACAAGGTCAATTGAGATTAAGATTCCATTAACGACTCAATTATAAGCAGCGAGAGTGCGCTTAATAACCCAGTGAAAGAAAGAAAGACTATACTTTAACTTAATGTTTACAAATGGAGTAATCGAAGTATTGTACAATTAGAATAAGCTCTGAAAAAATTAAAAAGTTCAAGTAAATGATTTTCCAAAAAGAGGTGTTATTTTGATAAGGCAGCTATTCCGGTAGATGTCACTGTAAAGCTGTCATTTTTGACATTTGACAAGTAAAAACTGAGGCAGTAATACAAATTGAAATGACTCACTCTTCAACAACGAAAAATCATCTTGACTGATGAGGCCCATTTCCACCTCGATGGCGACCTAAAATAATTGGGGCTTTGTAACACTAAAGCGATTTTCAGTCGAGTCGCTCCTTCAATTTGTGCGTCTTGATGTTTTTGAAACAAATGTAGGGATCTACAGTTTATACTAAGCCATCACCGAACCTACGATGGATTTTTATGAGAAGCTTTTATTTCATGTCGGAAATACACTTGGAAGGCTTGACATTTCCTGCGAAGGGGATCTTCCGAATGGTAGCATGCAATTCTAACCATTCGGCTATCGTTGCTGCCCATTGGCATATACTCTAAGGTTTTCGCTCTGTGTAGACCAATAATTGTCAATTGATTTGCTCTTCTTAAAGAAAAACAGAAAAGAAGAACTAAGCAATACACGTAATAATTGAATGTTGTGTAGCATAGAGCACAGAGTGTTTATAAATTAATTGAAATGTACCGTACACAACTACTAATGAAGTAAAAAATGCATTTTTATTTACAAATGCCGTACAACTACATGCTAAAGTAATAAAAAACTAGACGCAATTTCATATACACTTCGTACATTCATTTCTATGTAAATCTGTATGCAATTATGTAATAATTGCGGACTTGAATGAGTACCATATTCAATTAAAACAAAAAACGTCATTATGATGTTTGTATAAATATATATAGGGTTTTCCAATAAGAGTGATATGATTTCTTTAAAAAAAAAATACACTAATTGTAAAGGAAATTCAAATGTTTTTTATTTAATGAATCTCCAAACCTTTCTCCCGTCTTGTTGGATCCAGATGTTGTTAAGATCAACTTCTTCCCATTGTGATCATAAAGAGTTGGTTATCACCGCTCTCCATTGACAGTAGCGGTGCTACCAGCTTCATTTCGAAAGAAGTACGGACCGATGATTCCATCAGACCAAAATTCACACCATGAATAATTTGTAGTTTTCTTCGCATCAGAATAGATAGTTTTGCTTATTTACCGCACCACTCAGATGAAAGTGAGCCTTATCAAATTGTTACTGTTGTTGTTTGTAAACATTGTTCTTGCATATATTATGCCATGATGAAATTGTAAACATTACTGAATAATACAATGGAAAAAATGTTAAAAATGGCCAAAACGATACTTAGAAATCATATCATCTCTATTGGAAAACCCTGAATTGCTGAATTGCTAATTTATTGCAAACAAATTGATGATGTTTTGTTCGTCAATTGTTACATACAAATACATACATGGTACTTGCTTACATGCAAAGCGTGAGCCACTTAACGTTTGCTACAGTTTTTTGAGCTTTGACATCGCCCATGACATTTCCGATTTGTGAAATATTCAGTACAGGGTTTGTGGTTTACGAAATGGCTGAGTTTGCGCTGGGGGAAAGTTGGGAATATTGAAAACCTACTTCCAAAATAGTGAGCTCTCAATCGCAGCTGCAAAAAATTACGCACGACATGCTTTCCACCCAGAGACGATTCTTGACATGAAATATGAAATAGAAGCTGCCATCGTCGTCAGAGAGAAACTTAGTTAACAGGCAAAACAGAATTAGCTACTGTAAGCCCATCCCCATCAGCGGAATGTCAAATGACAAAATCATTGAAAAATATTAATTTCAAATTTTTCGCGGCTTACTCTTTATATTGTACATGTATGTACATGGTACATGGATTTCATGATAAACCATAAAAACCAAGAAAGTGTAAATGCTTAAGAATTTCGAAAAAATAGCAAACATGCTGTATTAGGTGTTATGATCCTGAGGGTTTTTGTTTCTGAAGTGGAACCTCTGTTAGTCACCTTGGGCATTTTTTATGGGGTCGCGATATCTGTATGCTCTGCTTAGAAATGGCGCCGGTAGAGCGGTCATGTGTTGTGCCCGTTAGACGCTTTTTGAAGGGGTGAAATCTCGTGAGTTCGTGTCCTCGACTTGTTTATTTATTAGTAGCAATATACATGCGAGTACATACATATATGTATGTGAAGTTATTCAACTGACGTAATATGCAACATTAGTGCTGTGTATATCTTGTGTTTCGTTTGTTTGATTATTTTTTTAATTGTTTAATTGTAGAACCACTTGTGCAGTGCAATAGTGAATACAAATTAAAAAAAAAAATGTCGAGATGAAAAATAAATAACAGAAAATTATTTTAAGTATTCTATTTATTCTGACGTTTATAAATTTTTTATTATTTACTTTCAAATATTTACATACAAACACTACTGTACTAATTCATTTTTGAAGAGCTGCGCACGAGTATCTGCGAAGAAACAAAGTATAGAGATCGCAGAAAAAGTATTTAAAGCCTTAGAATTCTAGTTTTCAGATTTTTTTGTAAACGAATTTTCCGTGTTACCACTTTGAGCAATTCTAAAACCAAAGGCAAAATTGAGAAAAAATTATTTTTCTCGTTCCATGAGCTTGGAAAATTTTGCTTCAGTCTAATTATCTATATTATTAATACGATTTGTTTCAAGAATAGCCCATTTTAATGCAAAACTACCCTTTTGACTTTAAACACCAATATCTCAGCGACCTTGCAGAGCAGTTCCGGTATCTGAAATAAATTTCCTGTATGAATATTTCGCGTAGTTTGAAAGAAAATATTTTTGTCCCATCCTTAATTGTAACCTTTAAAAAGGGAAAAAAGTCAGATTTTTCTTCGTTGTAAAAAATCGGCCACATATTTACGAATATTGATGGAGACTCTAACGAATTTTTGCTCCAAAAGCCCTGAAAACCGATAAACCGATCGATTAAATGATCTTTCTCAAGTCTTTGATAAAAATTTCAGTGAAAGTCTAAGGAGCAAAGTTTTCAACTCTCAATCGCCATAAAAAAGTAAAATTCTATACTTTTTAATTTTCTATCAATATTGGACATTTCCAAATTGTGGTTAAAAGTTTTATTTTAATGATCGAAAGGCACAAATTAGAACTCGTTTGAGGCTTTAGACCAGATATATTCTTTGAAACTTGGTACACACATTCCATTAGTCACAAGTATGGTTATGATTGAGAAAAAAACTGCCCTTTCCCCGATTTCTCGTGAATTTAATCTCGAAGACCTGTATAAAATTTCATCAAGATCGGTTGTAGTTTTCGAGAACTTTTGACAACCGATATTAAATACACAGTTTAGAGGAAAACACGTTTAAAGCGTTGAGCCTTCCTGCCTTAGAGCGCGGATGTTCAATAGTCAATAAAATAATCGATTTCTTGAAGTTGTGAAATCCACGTAAGGCACGCATCAACAGAACTCAACAAAACTTGATAAGTGTGGTACTACTCATGTGGACTAGTTTTACAAAAAATATCTAGCATATAGCAAAAAATGTATAGGTATACATGAGTATAGACATAAACGTACCTTGGTGGATCCGTGGACATTGGTTCTAGTATTTAAGGAATTCATAGAGGAAACTTAATATTACTTAATACAGTGTGCAACAAACATTTGCCAAAGAAATATGACATGGGTCCACAAACAGACATAACTCTTATATAACTAAATAAAGTTTTTATTTGAAAGTCATATAAGCCGCTTGGTTTTTAATATAAATATCAGCCGTGTATCGTATGTTAAATTCCACCCGAACTAAAATATTTCTCTCTTTATTTTTAATTAAGAGTACAATGATATTGATTACAAATTCCTTCAAAATTTTATGATGATTTCTAAAAATTGCTTTTAAATAGTAAAAAAAATTTGTTTGGTCGGATTTTTCGCCCCTTTACTAATAACACTCAACACTGTCGAGTTATTCAAACTATATTAAAAATTTAAAAAAATAATTCATCTTCAATTACACCAGTCAAACCACATTTCATCATTACTTTTATCTCTTCTCGAAATTGTGCTGACTCATGTATTTTAACGGTTTTTATGAAGTATTTTTATGAATGAGTATATGAGAGCGGTCACGATATCTAAAAAATGTTACGTTTATGAAAGCATTTAACGCATATTCATTGCCATATTTTGTAACTACTAAGATACATATGTGCATAGACTTCACTACATATAAATGCGTACAATTCTGGTTGTTCATTTCATTTAAATAACATATACGTATGTACCATAGGTATATGCAGTATATCTAGTACACGAATACTGACAATATGTATGTACCTTGTTTTATTTATGTACACGTACATATGTATGTACTAACATAAGCAACTTGAGTAAAATGTCTTAAATACATAATTCATATACACATGAGCACATACATAATTAGTTTGTGTGTATGATAAAGTCAACTGAGACGAGCCCCTCTATTTGATTTTCATAGGCTTCCATGACACCTGTCAGCTGAGATATTGCAAAATATGTATGGTTATTTATGTATGTTTTAACAAACCACTGAGAGAGAGTGAGAAATTGTAGACTTTATATTCATCATCCCAGTCAATTAATGGCAAACCCTGTAGGAATACTTTAGACGAGTGCTTTCAATATATGGCTCCTATCAGCATAATGTCTATTAACTAATATAAAAAAAGAAAGAAAGAAGAGTTGTCTTCGGCCATCGGAGACTTTATACCTTTCTACGTGGGTAGAATGCAAAATTCTATCCTATACAGTTTATACTTAACCACCTCCGAGCAACTGATGGTTTTTTTAAGGAGCCTTTATTTTATGTTTTTTATACACTCGGAGGGGTTGACAATTTTAATTTAAATACATTTTCAATAATTTTGGATGTTGGTTAAAACGATTATCGGATTTTAGCCTTCTGAATGGCATTACACAATGCTAACCACTCGGCTATAGCGGCTGCTTATGAATTCGATGGGTTTCGTTGTCAATGTTTATTTTTATGTGTATTCAATGCGAAATTTCATGGCTTTCGATGCTTCTGTGACAGATTTTCGATGAATTTTAATACTAATACTTAATGTAATTCATTATGTGTGTGTAGTATATAAAATCTTATGCACATAGATTCTTTTTTGACGGATTTGTGAATCAAAGTCTTAAGTTTGAAAAATCGGTAGTCCGATCTGACCGAAATGACAATGAAATCATATCAATTTGAGTAATTTTTTCACTTCTGTTTAGTTTCTCTCCATTTTAAGCGTTTTTTTTTTTGTTCAATGCTTAATCATGCTAAAGTTATTGCCTAAAGAACATCCTATGCAGATGCATCTGTTGGCAGATATGTCTCTCTCAAAATTCCTGCAGGGTAGCTGTTGAAATCATACGCATATTCTACATGAGATTTGACATATTAAATGGAATATTATTTTATTGTACAATATCTTAGATACACTCGAATTAAACTAAAACCAAATACCTTTTCTATGCTGAAATGAATGTTAAAACATCTTGCATTTTTTTTTTTGGTAAAAAATACTGCCAAATATCCAATTTTCACTTGTTTTTATTTTCCTTCGTCCAATTTCTAGTTTATGTAATTAATTAAAACACGACTTTTTCTTATCACTTCGGAGTGCCCTGCTGAAACATTCTCTTTTTTCCGAAAAGTCACCGGAAATGACGTCACATTGGCGGAATTACAAATATTTTTCTTTGAATATTTCTGAAATTCTTTTTCATAAGTATACTCGTATGTATATTTAGTACCATACAAGTATGTATGTAGTATATCTTTAGGCGACCCCTTTGTTTTGGAGAGACGTGAAGCTATTTTAAATTATCTCCAAAAAGGAAAAACCCATTACAAGTGCATACTACGCATTATTACTTCACAAGCTTAAGGCAGAACTTACGGGAAAACGGTCATATTGCAGAAAAAGAAAATTCGTTTCAGCGGTTGCCGTGGCGGAAGTCCACGAATTATGGTTTGAACTACTTGAACATCCGCCTTACTCAACAGACCTAGCCTCAAGTAACTTCTTTTTTTATTTCGTCTAAAAAATGCGCTTAGGGAGCAAAGATTTTCATCAAATCCAGAGTGAATAATTATTTTGTTAAGAAAATACTATTTGGACGGGCTACAGATATAAGAACTGTGTGTAGTTTCAAAGAAACTATGATAAAAAATAAAACAAAAATGAGAAAAATTTCTTATATTTTTTTTATGTCCGAAACATTTTATACCTCCCTCGTAAAACATACCACAAATATATTTTTTGTTACAAATACACACATACACATACATACATGCAATACAAAAGTATGCATATTTATTTGGTATCTTTTAAATGATAGCAATAAATTTTTTATTTGCAACCGGTTTTCTAATGGAATGTCAAAACATTTCAGGTTATTTTTTTTTCAGGAATTGTTTTTTGTTTAGAAAAAAAACTAAATGCTTCTAATTGCATATGCAAGCTTTTAGTGCCTAACAAACCGCCGTTAGAATTGCAATAAAAAAAGAGTCACAAAAATTTTACTTACTAAATATGGATGTTTATATGAACAATGTTAACAATAGATTATACAAAAAAAAATATACACGTTTTATTTACATAATAATTTAAACTTTTTTTTCAAACACCAAATTGCTGTTTTTTTGGCCTCTCAATGAAAGAAATTTTAAATTTTATTCAGGGAAAATGGTCTAAAGTTTGTTTATTGAGTTGCCATAGGTTATGCCAGGTTACTCGTTTTCAAAAACTTATGTTTCATGATAACTTATTTGCTCTTATTTGCTCTATTTTTTGTTTCATGAGTCTGCTGTTTAGTGTAAGAGGCGACCTCGCGCGATCGTTTTCATGTTCATGGCAATCTGAATTGTCACGGGTCTGTTGGATGTTTTGATTATCCTTCAGGAGCACCTCTCGGTCGGTTGGGTGTGAGGTGGGTAACGCTGGGTTCGAAAAAAAGACTGCTCCATGGAATTTAACAACCAAATTATTCTAAAGGGATAACAGTCTTAAGACTATAATAAACCTAGTTTATGTGGTATGATGGCGTAGATGGTCTACCAGACAATTCGTCCTAACTATTTATAAAATTATCACTAAAATTTGTTTGCAGTGTAAAATGATTATCCATTCTGCCTCGCTCTCTTGTTTAACAAAATATATATATAACATACACACTAGTATATATATAGATGCACCCCTACAACCCCTGAAGTACAATAAATAATTGCACATCTGCTTTCCAAACAATTGGAAAATAATAAAATTCTCACAGCTGTTTTGCCGGCTCAAACTAATTTGGCGAATTGTGATTATAGAATTACAAATACTGTTGTATGGGCAAAACATATACTTGTATGTACTCTAATACACATACATACATATGTATGTACTATATCCCTGTAGGGAGAAGATAGACTAGATGCAAAAATTCTAGATAAATGCTAGTATTTTGAAGATGCAGTCATACAAGTTGACAGCTGGGAATAATAATAATTTTTACCACCATTGGTTGTTGTTATATCAAGTACCCCACGGCAAAGCTTCATGCTCAATTATGCTCTCTTGAAATGCCCGAAATGACGCTCATCGTCACCATAACCGAGTGGTTAGAGGTTTGATTTTCGGATTTTGCTGCGGGCTAATTCATTGTCATTTTCTTTTTTTATTTTTCATAAAGGGAGTTTCTACTTCATATGCCTCCTCCAGCCGCCTCCGAACGGCTGATGGTTTTTTTTATGAGAAGCTTTTATTCTGGCCTTCCGAATGTTTTAAAAATACTAGTTGATTATATAGAAAATAATTTATAGATATAGATAATTTCGTCTATCTAGGGACCAGAATTTACACCACTAATAACGTCAGCTTTGAAATCCAACGCAGTATCACTCTTGTCAACAGGTGCTACTTTGGACTAAGTAAGCAATTGAAAAGTAAAGTTCCCTTTCGGTGAATGAAAATCAAATTCTACAAGTCGCTCATCATACTGGTCCTATACATATTGTATATGGCGCAGAACCGTGGCCGATGTCAACATCTGATTAGTCGGCTCTTGGAGTCTTCGAGAGAAAAGTTTTGCGAACGATTTATGGTCCTTTGCGCATTGGTATTCGCCGCAGATGATGAAACGATGAGCTATACGAGCTATACGATGATATTGACATAGTTCAGCGAATGAAGAAACAGCGGCTACGCTGGCTAGGTCATGTCGTTCGAATGGATGAAAGCACTCCAGCTTTGAAAGTATTCGGTGCAGTACCCGCTGGTGGAAGCAGAGGAAGAGGAAGAATCAGGTGGAGAGTGACCTGGTTTCACTTGGTATTTCCAACTGGCGCCAGACAGCGAAAAGAAGAGAGGAACGCGCTCATATTGATTCGGCTATAATCGCGTAAGCGTTGCAAACGCTAATAAAGATGAATATGATATATGGAAAATAAATGAAAGCTGAACTTATTAGTGCATAAATGCAAACCAGTTGGATTTTAATTAACAACTAGTATTTTTCCCTGCAGGGTATGTACTCGAATACACATACACATATACTATATACCTATACGAGTATATGTACAAACACAAATGTTATCAATCAAAGTCAGTAGTGGTGGAACCAAATACTCATTACTTCTTCTTTAAAATATGCCATATGTATGCTTGTTTGTATGTTTGAATAAGTACATACATACTCGTATATATGTTGCCTTTGCTCTCAAATAAACTTAACAAAATGGTTAAGATTCATATGTACTCTTATTATAAAACACTTTTGCTGCGGCGAATACTAATCAGTCGAGTTTGAGCGTTTGAAGCGTTTAAGTCGCTTGTTGTGTCAACACTTTTGGCAGAAACTTGTTGTTTGTGCTTTGAAATTAATTTTGTTTTACATTCATAACTAAATAAATATAAATAACAAGCAATTTTTGTGAAAAAGGAATATTTATTGTACATCCTGCTGAAAAATTAAAAATAAAGACAAAAATAGTTGAAAAAGTGTCCTTAAAAGTTAATTTTTGGCACTGATATTTATAACAATTTAAAATAAAAAAAAAAAAACAAAAAATAAAAAAATGCCACCAACTGGTCTAATTGCTGTAAATAGCGAAGATTGTGAGCGTTGTAGTGATGATTATGAAGACGAGTACGAATTTCATGCCTCCGTTTGTGTTTGGACCAGGTAGTAATGCTAGTTTCAATAGAATTTGTATTTTATGTATATTTTTTGCTTTGACAACATATGCAAGAAGCAGAAAACAAAATGGAATAGATTAAACATAACAAAAAAAAAAGAAGAAAACGTATAACTTTGTAAAAGAAGTTGGTTTAATTTGTATGTTTTGCTTTCATTCCAAAGATATCATATTATCAAGTATGTGTTTATGTAAACAAATTGACGGCTGGTATACTAAACTTGAGCTTTTAAGCTTGACTTAAAGAGCTGGTCAATGTCAGAGCGCAATTGTAAGAGATAATGCCAGATATTGCGTGGTGACAAAAATAAATATAAATATATATAAAGGAAAATAAATAAATATAATTATTTATATGGTCAAGTTTCTACGAAACATCGCAAATGTCGGTTTTCAATAATTATTTTTAATCTTCATGATAAATATGAAGAAAGAAAATAAATATTTATTACAGCAATGAATTTATACTTTTATATAAATATTTATTTGTTGTTCTTAGAAACCAATGATTTATTATATTTATCTAAAAAAAATAAATAAATAAGGTGTAACTGTTTATTTATTACATAAGAAAAATATTAATCGCTCTCTCTAAGACACTTCTACCATATGTCGACAAAGGTTATGACACCAAAATTAAAAGTAAACCACAAAGTTGTCCGATTTCGATAATTATCAGCAGCAATGTGGTCCTATCTGGCCGACTAGTTGAGGGACTAGTTTGCGCACAAATAGACAGAAAGATGTACAGACGGGTATGACTAAATCTACTCAACTTTTCATTCTGACCCGATCAGTTTAACGGCAGGTTCAGGAAGCGAGCTGTTTTTTCAAATCTTCGAACCAGAGAGAAAGAGTGTTAGAGAAGTAGGTTTTAAGGGGCATGCAAAGAGATGGTAAGTGTCCTGCAGGGTCTTATTGCATGCAGGACATATGTACATTAGGTATGTCAGGGTCAAGCCTGAATAAGTAGGAGTTTAGTCGGCTATAATATCCCGATCTGGATTGTGCCAGCATTATTTGAGATACTCCATGCAGCTCAATTTCTTAGTCTGCAATGTGTAGTGATTGGATTCCGCGAAGATCGTCCACTCGAAGAAAGTTAAAGAAGTTGATAACAGACTCTCAGTATATGACGTTTAAAGCCTGTCGCTACATCGTTCTGTTCAGCGGTTCTTTTTTGTTTTGCTGAATGGCTTCTTAACACGTAGCAAGTGATGCTCCGGCGATATCAGGTGGTTTTCTTTTACGGTCCTAAAGGCGGTGTTGTGACAAGTTTGTAGCTGCTTCATTTTCGTCTCGCTAGCCTTACAAGTTGGCATCTGCGGGCTATACTTTGAAGATTTCATTGCGGCTCTGCATATTTTGTGGCAACTGCAGTGGTATACAGGGTGAAGGAGTGTAGTAGTTGTCATACCCTCAAGATGAGAAAAAGATCGGGGAGATAGCAGTTTACTTTGGAACATAAGTCGTCAGTATCCTGTCCAGACGCCAATATCGAGCAGTCATCGGCATGTGAAATCAATCAATCATACTCTCTCTAGCGGCGGAGGGAGCTTCAAGATGTAAAAATTAAACAGAAGTGGGAATATTGGTGGGTCTTTCTCTTCTCCTTCTGATACTTATACACTGTAGATTTTAAATCTTAAATCTTCATCCATTCACGGAAGGAAGAAAATTCCCTTGAACAATTTATTCGGGTGGCGGTTATTGACAAACCAATAGGATTATAAGAGTTATCATTTATTTTACGATATTTGGGCTCAAAATTCCTTAGAAAGTTCATAATTTCATCTAAAATTTAATTGGGAAACTCAAAGAAAATAGTTTCATAGTTGTGCTATAATCAAATTAGGGAAACTGAGATTTTCTCTTTGAAATATATTTTGATTTATTTAGAAACAGTAGATATAGAGTTCTGAAATTTTCAGCATTTTACCTATACCAACATTTCCAGAAATTATGATCCCACTGTACTTATGAGCCTATTGCACTTGAACCACATCGAAAGGGTCTTCAGATAAAATTTGTAAAAACTGATTTCAACATTTTATTGAATAAAAATAGATTAGCCATTCATACATCCCTCTACACCATTCATATGCCACACATATGCTATTGACAAACATAAATAAAAATGAAAAAAAGCTTATTACGGATGTGACAAAGTGCACATTTATCACCTTTGCGTCATTACTTTTTTTTTCAACATATTATTTTTTATCTTTTTCACCTAACTACGTTTGTGCGTAGATATGTGAAAATGTATATACGTGTATAATATGTGTCATTGATAATTAAAGTGGGTGTGTCACGCTAATTAACTGATAAGCGCTAATGTGGGGGGCCAAGAACAATTAAAGAAATTACACTTATCAGTTTAAGTGCGCAAATAGTAGATTTCAGAAGAATGATTGATATATTGGCGTATATAAATTAAAATGCTCGTGTTTATGTACCATACATCACTTCCAGTTAAAACCCTTATGAAGTGTAAAGTGTTTTTGAAGTTCACAATATTTTCAAAATTTAAACTATTTTTATTGTGTTGAGCTTTAAACTATAAATATATATTTTTCTTATTTTTTGTATGTATTTGAGTATTTTTTCCCCTTTCGCTTTTTTCAATCCCAAATATTACTTGAATTAGTCGCCAAATTTTAACAAAAATTCGTAAGCCATAAATTTTGATATTTCTTTAATTGTTATGATATTTGTCGATTATTGTTTGAGCTTGTTTGAGATCTGGTTATTTCCTTATAAATCATTAGTTGATGCGGTAACGTGAAAAGAAGCGGAAATTATTGCCCAAGCAATTAATTAATATACGAGCACATAGTATATATTGATATGTAAACATATTTATTATTTGACATACGTATGTTGACTAATCACTTGTTTTATATTTTTTACATTTTTTGAATTTTCTACGCTATATTTTCTAAAAAAAAAGTGTATATATTTTTGTTTTGATTGAACAACTGTCTTTATCGTTAGATTTGTTTTTAACAAATTACATAAATAAAAGCAAAATAAATAATAATTCACCTGCAAAAATATTTATTTACAGATAAAGTTATTTAATACTTAAAAACAACTCTATATACATTTTTAACTACACGTATCTATGTTAATGTTGAGTTCCGAATTTCTTTTGGGTTTTCAATACAAAACAATGATATTTTCAGTATTCTTGAACGCTTGATAAGCTTGATAAAATTGCATGTTAATTTCCTTTGTACCATTTTGACACAAAACATCATAAGATTGTTGTTGCTTTTTGTAGTTAATTATAATTGTATTACTTTTTAAGAAATATGTATGTATTAATTTTATATTTTTGTATGTGTCATTTTGTTCAATATTTAGAGAGCTTAAACTGTAAAAGAAATGCTTATCATACTAACACAAACAAACAAAATTGTTATTGTATAAGCATACTAATCAATTTTTCTTCTTCTATCGTCCACTTCTTAGATACTCTGATGGCACCGTTAAGCTGCGCAATTCCAATATCGAATTAATGGATCAAGACATACTCTATCATCTTGCCCTGGGTAGTGGCAGTCATGATTTGCAGGAAATGTTCGGTGATGTTAAAGTAAGTAGAATTTTAACAGTCATCTGTCAAGTGTATTCATGTGATGTGTGAGAAATATAGGGTTATCCATTTTGTGGTCTCAAAAATACAGGACGGTATTTTGACATTTGCCAATCTTAACTGTCAAACCAAAATGTTTTGTTTTAGTGAAAAGTCGGGTATTTACGAAAATGAATTATTACTACCAAACTTACTGTCTGGTGCACTCTTTGGAGGTGTGATTCGGCATTCTTCTTCTTTATTGGCGTTGGCACCGCTTACGCGATTATAGCCGAATCAATTACAGCGCGCCATTCGTCTCTTCTTTTCGCTGTTTGGCGCCAGTTGGAAATGCCAAGTGCACCCAGGTCACTCTCCACTTGATCTTTCCAACGGAATGGAGGTCTTCCTCTTCCTCTGCTTCCACCAGCGGGTACTGCATCAAATACTTTCAAAGCTGGAGTGTTTTCATCCATTCGGACGACATGGCCTAGCCAGCGTAGCCGCTGTCTCTTCATTCGCTGAACTATGTCAATATCGTCGTATAGCTCGTACAGCTCATCGTTCCATCGTCTGCGGTATTCGCCGTTGCCAATGCGCAAAGGACCATAAATCGTTCGCAGAACTTTCCTCTCGAAGACTCCTAGAGCCGACTCATCAGATATTGATAACGTCCAGGCTTCTGCGCCATATAGTAGGACCGGTATAATGAGCGACTTGTAGAGCTTGGTTTTCGTTCGTCGAGAGAGGACTTTACTTTTCAATTGCCTACTCAGCCCAAAGAAGCACCTGTTGGCAAGAGTGATTCTGCGTTGGATTTCAAGGCTGACATTGTTGTTGGTATTAATGCTGGTTCCTAGATAGACGAAATTATCTACGACCTCGAAGTTATGACTGTCAACAGTGACGTGGGAGCCGAGTCGCGAATGCGATGACTGTTTGTTTGATGACAGGAGATATTTCGTCTTGCCCTCATTCACTACCAGACCCATTCGTTTCGCTTCTTTATCAAGTCTGGAGAAAGCAGAACACACGGCGCGGTTGTTGAGGCCAATAATGTCGATATCATCGGCGTACGCCAGCAGCTGTACACTCTTGTAGAAGATTGTACCTTCTCTATTTAGCTCTGCAGCTCGTATTATTTTCTCCAGCATTAAATTAAAAAAGTCACACGATAAGGAATCACCCTGTCTGAAACCTCGTTTGGTATCGAACGGCTCGGAGAGGTCCTTCCCGATCCTGATGGAGCTTTTAGTGTTGCTTAACGTCAGTTTACTTAGCCGTATAAGTTTTGCGGGGCATTACTTTACGCTTTATAACCGCTGAAACGATTTTCGGCCAAGCTGCTCCTCCAATTTGTTGTTTTGCGTCTTGATGTTTTTCAACAAATGGAGGTACCTATAAGTTTATTCTGGGCCACCTTCAAACGGCTGATAAGTTTTTATGAGAAGCTGCTTTTTTATTTCATGTCAAAAATACCCTCGGAATGGCAAACATTCATATCGAGGCCTTCCTAATGTTAGTACGCAATGCTAACCACTCGGCTATTGCGGCCGCTAGAAGGATCAAAATTTATACCGACCTGGCCCGAATGACGAATTAAGTTGATTTAGCCTTGTCCATCTGCCCGTTGCCTGTCTCTTTTTACGACAGCTTGTGGCTCAAGTTTTGAGCAGGATCGGACCCTTCCTAATATACATATATACGACCGATTTTTTAGATTTGATATTTTGTTTCGAAAATCCGGCGAAAGAGCATCTGAGAGCGAAAAATTTGGTATTCTACATAGGCATGTACAAAGAAATATTGATTCTGAAAATCATCGAAATTGGAAAACTTCATCATCTAGCTCTTTCCAACCAATCGTTCAGATATTAAATCCAAAAATGAAATACGATAAATTTGCTTTGGTCATGAAAGGTATAAGGGCGACTTAGTCATGGCCGAAGACCGGTGTTTTCCTTCTATTTTCTTATAATTTTGAAGGTTAGTCAGGCCAATATTCGAAACCATGAGTATATATGCACCCTAAGCAAGTGTTGGACGTACGTGTATAGTCAGTTCAGTTCTGTCAATCGAAAATATATTCGTACATAAATTATCGAATAAAAAATTCCTGTTTTAAATTGTAATATTAAAAGCAACAAAATTTTTCTTCCAGCTGTTAGTGAATACAGCTGGCGTTGTTTAATGTTAGTGGATTGACTTTTTTCATGTACCAGAAATAAGCACTTTCACGTACTAACGACAAAACTAAATATTGAAATACTAAATGTAATAAATTCAATTTAAAGCATTTATTTTGTATTTATTATGCACTTACATAATTACAAACAAACCAAATTTTATTTTACTGGGACAATAATTGATTTGTTAAATATGGTATTAAATTAAAGCGTAATTTAGCTGGCATTGAAACAAAATCTTATCTCATCTAATTTAAATAAATGCAAATAAACATTTCTTACATACATACATACATACACACTTAATATTATACATTTTTAATACATCCACGTGAATCAAACATACATAAATGTGTCATAATTTATTAACTAATTAAATTTATTTTCACTCATATCAGCGCATTTTTCTAACATTAAAGGTCAAAGACGCTCAAATATCTGTAGCAAAACAAAAAATAGAAAATAAACAATCAATATTGAGATTTGTATTCTTAAAAATTTAAGTTAATATGAGTATATAAGCATAATCATGCCATGGCATGGCAATTAATTCAAGATTTTAATGTTTCATTCAAAAATTTAATCACCAAAATGGAAATCTTCTAGAAATGCGCACTTTTTATCAACCAAACAGAATGTTTGCAAATACATACATTAGTTTCTTTTGAGATTTGCTATTCTCACTTACCTTCAACTTGTCTACTTTCTCGCTTTGATAAAAATATGCATAAAATGCTTGCGGCTGTTGTGAGTAAGAACGGGTTTCTTAATTTTTTTTTATTTTCTAATAAAAATAAAATAAATAAAATGTTTGCAAGAGCTTGATTTAAGTATTAGTATGACAAACGAATTTGTTGTTAATAAAGCAACTAAACTTAATAAAAGTAATCGATTAAAAGTTGAGTAACCAGTGGAGCAACGCAAACTCATACTAACGCCTAAGTGTATGCAACATTATTTGGAGCTTTTTTTTGCAAATTAGTTTCAATTAGTATTAATCATTTGTTGTATGTAAAATAAAGTTTAAACGAATAAAAACGCTAAATATCGAAGCTAATTAAAATAATATAATTGAGGTTTCGCTGGAAATTGTGAATTATTATTGTAATACGAAAGGTAAAAATTTCACTTCTTCCAAATACTAAAACCAGAGTTGTCCTCCAGTTTCAATAATTATTGACTTATTGTTGTTGCTTTAGTCGTTCTTCAACTCCGTAATGGATAAGGTGAGACAAGTTTAGGTCCTCGAGGACATCTAACAGGAGGTCTAGTAAACGAGCTGTTTCGACGGGTTCGGTGCATAGGGAAAGCGGAGTTAGTTGAGTAGGTTTTAGGGCAAACAAAGGGGTTTTTATCGCGGTGCGAGATCCTATTGCATCCAGTACGTGGGTATGTCAAGGTCAAGTCTAGATAAGTAGGAATTAAGTCGACTACAATATTCAGATCATAATTGTGCCAGAATTACTGGCGCCTCGAGGCCGCTCGATCTCCTCGTTTGCAATGGGTGGTGCTTGGATCCATCGTTCACTGGAAGAAAGTTCAAGAAGATGTGGACACCGTCATGTCCATCGATTTTTTTATATGGTACTGTAGTTTACTTCTCCCTTCCTGGTCGTGCTCCTTAGATGTTTCGCAAGTGATGTTCCGGTGACAACAGGAGGAGATTCTGACATTAGCTTCTTTATCTGCGTCTCGCTAGTCCCCGGCATCCATATAGAAGCAGTATAATTTACGACGCCTTGTATGTTGGCAGCAAAGTTTCTTTGCATTTTCCCCAGATGTTGCTATTTATGCTATTTATTTGAGAATTTTGTAGCGGCTCGTGACCATTGCATTTGTATGTGAAGTAAAGTAGTGCAGCATCCTCAAATATGACTCCCAGTAACTTTGGGTTTCTAGTTGTTGGAATTAATTTTCCTTGGCAGACGCCAATATCGAGCAGCAATCGGCATATGACATCAATGAAGCGTCATCTTGGGAACGAGGGAGTTTCAAAATGTATATCCACTGATGACTGTCGACTACTAAGCTAGCCCATGGACCACCTCTTCAACCCCGGCGGTAATGAGGAATCGTCAATATCCGATAGTATCAGTGAATTATTGACAGTGTCACAGGCTTTTGACATATCCAGCGCTACTCGAATGGGTTGCGCAGGATGGGTTTTGGTTAAGGCGTTAAGTGCGCTTGTAGTGCATTGTCGGAAATTTTTACGGTGGCCAAAGACAGATTAAGAACCTTGGTGAAGTATTAGTTTTAGCATCAGAATGCTTATTCCGTCGGCGCCGATGACGAGTGGGTAGGTACATTTTCGGCTTTCTGATAACCTCCTGAACATCTTGCCTGAAAATTTAAAGCACTACGGTGGTGTTTTGGAGTATTTTCACCAAGTCATCGCGTTTCGTCGGGTAAGACAACGATTTGACTGTGGCCCTAGCTTGGTTATCGCAGAAAAGATATTACAGGACCTTAAGTATTCCTCTCATATGTTCCGCTTGTGTTGGTCAAAGCATATATTAACTATTTCGAACATCACCTGACGGGATAAAGTGTGTAGGGGTGCAGAAGGCATTGCCGTGAAGGCTTGGAGTACAGTAACTCGTGGCTCACTCCCTATGTACAATATCTTAAGGCCTGAGCAGGTCTTATGTTAGCTCCGGTACTAATTTCATTGAACCGAAATGGAAGAATGATAAAGTCGTCTATGGCACTTGTAGCGGAAATAATCCGTCGGGCCAGGTTTGGACTCGACGTCAACTATGATGAGAGGGATTTGAGGAAATCTTGCTGCGAGGTTTTGTTCCGTTGACGTATTTAGACTAGTATTATCTGACAACCCAAATGGGGTTGTCGAATAAAATCCGGGTCCGACTCATCGTTCCGGCATCTAAGGTGTCCACAGGCATCGCAAACTCGATTTAAGATATTTTAGAAGAGTTTTATTATTTTTTAATTGCAACTTCATACTCTGTTTAGGTGTTTTTCTTATTACCAAAATAGTATACCATACACAACTTATTTACTCTTACTTCCATTTTCAGTTCGTTTGCATGGGCGGAACACCAAAGCGCATGGAAAACTTTGCACATTTCATAATGTCGGAAATAGGTTACAAACTACCCGCCGGTACGAAATTGGAAGACATCAGCGCCTATTCATATCGATACTCAATGTACAAAGTAGGTCCGGTGCTTTGCGTCAGTCACGGCATGGGAACACCCTCTGTCAGCATATTGCTGCATGAATTGATCAAACTTATGTATCATGCCAAGTGTCAAGATCCTGTATTTATACGTATTGGCACTTGTGGTGGTATAGGAGTTGAAGGGGGTACCGTTATCATCACCGAAGAAGCACTCGATAGTCATATGCGGAATGCACATGAATTTGTAAGTAAAAGTGCAAACAAAAATGAAATAGAATATGAACTTAGATAAAAGTATTAAATTATGAAATTTTTATATTATTTTCGAAATTTCTAGACAATTTTGGGTAAAACTGTACTGCGGCCTGCCAAATTGGACAAGAAGTTGGCTCGTGAGTTGAAAGCACTGGCCAGCGAGGATGATCCTTATGATACAATTATCGGCAAAACTCTTTGTACAAATGACTTCTATGAAGGTGGGTGTCTCTGTGTGATTAAAAAACAAAAACATTTACATTTTAATATTGTTATTTGTTGTGTTTATAGGTCAAGGTCGCTTGGATGGCGCATTCTGTGAGTTTAGTGAAGCCGAAAAAATGGAGTATTTGGAAATGTTGGGCAGCAAAGGTGTTGTCAATATTGAAATGGAAAGTACCATTTTTGCTGCACTTACATATCATGCGGGCATTAAAGCGGCGGTTGTTTGTGTTGCGCTGTTGAATCGTTTGAATGGCGATCAGGTGAGTTCTTAAAAGGAATACATATTATATTTCTGGAATAAAATTTAAGCAAATTAAAAGAAGTTGACCGGCTCCTAAATAAAAAAATAAAAAAAAAATGTTCCCTTAAAGTCGGTCTTACAGAATTGGTATCGCAAATTATTCGTCTTATTCTCAGAGCTAATAAACAGCTTGCCATTGATTATTTCCTTTCACTGTTTGAGCCAGGCCATTCTACACCAGTAAAGAAGAAGAAGAAGAGGTTACATTATTAAAGCTATTACTTTTAACGGTTCCTATTTTTAATCCTCTGCACAAAATTTTCACTTTGATGCGGATTGCGGTTAGAAATTTATGTAAATAGATGTTTTTTAGCTTCCCAGAGAACTTTTGGTCTAAGACCGGAAGTCGCGAGTTGCATGAACCATGTGTCAAAGAATTAAACTTTTGAAAACTTTTGTATTTATTAATAATAATAATAATAAGCCAACTGCAAGGAAGGACCAAACGTTCGGCTCTTGTTCAATCAAGATAGATTGTTTCAGAATCATCTTAAGCGGACAGTCGATAGTCAGAGCATACACCAGTCAACCGAATTTACTTCTGGGTTCAAACAACCTTCACAAGCTTGCGCAAAAACACTACAGTCTTGAACTGGTTTTGTAGTGGCGCCTTTTCGGAAAGTTGAAACTTTCAAGTTTCTCTCTGTCTCTTTCTATTAATATGATTATAGTAAAATATAAATTTTACGCCTTAAGGTTTTCTATGATAAAACGAGACCTCACATTTTGCTTTTTATTTAGCAAAAGTTGCTATAATTAATTCAACTTACGTTTTAAATAAGTGATTAATTTACTAATTAATTGCAACTTAATTAAATATTATCTAATACATTTTATTTGTTAAAAATTTTAATTTCAAATTAATAACTAAAAAAAATACTTTCCAATCACTTTCAGGTCAACGCACCCAAAGAGGTAATGCACGAATGGCAAAATCGACCGCAAACACTCATCTCGCGTTACATCTGCAAGACGCTGGCGCAGAAGGGGCAATTGAAATCGCTCTCACGAGGCTCCATAAAATCACCAAGGCGTTTCAAATTAGTACAACAAGAGTCACAAGCGCATGAATAAATTCACCATGCGCTGTTTTAAATATACTAACTAATATACAAGACATACATACACGCATGTTATACATATTGACATATTGACGAAGATCACTTGTTGCCAGTTCAACTTGCCAGTCAGAAGCGGTTAAATGCCGCGCAACATATTGCACTAGATATAATATAACATATAATAAAAACATACACATATTTATAAAATATATATATATTACAATTAATGGCCTATATATGTATGTATTATATAAATATGTTAACATATTAAGTATATAGGTAAACGGAAAACAACTGACTCATTGTTAAAGACACTCCATACGAAAACATTCCAAGGCAAAAAGAAAAACAAAACAAAAAACAAAAAAATAAAACGTTGAGAGACCAAACATATTTCGATTGTTATTAAATGTTGCATAAATAATTCTTTTAAGCGTATATTAAACAACAACAACAACAACAGCAGCAGCGTATTGTTAAAAAAAATCACTTTGCTGAAGAAAACAGATTTATGATAGTCATACATGTGAACAGCATTGTTTAGCGCAACCCCTAAATGTATGCAACAATTTTGTCAAAACACGCTTTGTAGTGCGCTGAAAATGTATTTGAAAGATTTTATATAAATTATTTTTGATTTATTTTATTTATTATTAATTGTTGCGATATTAGTTAAGCATAAAATAATTAAAAAAAAAATACACTAAATATATTTAAGTGAGATATTATCAACGAAATTATTTTATAATATCCTGTTTGAGGCACATAAGTGCATACATACATACATACATATGTAAATGAGAAGCTATTATGGATATGTATTTATTACAAAAAAAAGAAATTCTAAAATTTCCATAAAAATTTCAAATAAAAGATACTTATTTTAAACTAAAGCACAAACTTATTTTACATTTGTATGTTGGACATAATGCATATTATTTATGTGCCTCAAATTATCATTATAAAAATATATTACTTACGCAGAATAATATACTTATATACATATTTATAAACTTAATTAAAAATTGATACACAATATATACATAGGTAAATGAAAATAAATAGTTTATACAAAAACGTTATATTTATAAGTTTTACCAGCTTAACTTAAAGCCCCAAAGTTATTTCATTTCAACAAAAAAAAATAGAAATAATAATAATTAAAAATAAAACTGTTTTGTGTTAAATGACAAATTGCATTTTGTAATCATGTAAAATAGGCAAACCAAAAACAAACAACAAATAAAATCAATCCAATTCTTGCACAGTTCATATGAAAAGTTCTAAAATTGTTGCATTTCCTAAACGGATATTTACAATATACAAGGTAAAAATTAAAAAATAAAAATTATTAAAATTTTTAAATGAAGAAAAGATTCAAAACCAAAATAAGAAAATTGAAAGAAGTAAACAGCAAAAAAATAATAATTCAAAACATTTAGTGTTAAGTTTTTTAAAATGTACTTATCGCTTTTTAAACTCACAAAAATTCTCTCTCGCTTATTGTACAATATATACACACAATTAATTGATTGTATCGTACTATTTGTTAGTTGTAAAATTTAATTGTGAATTTAAAAGTTGCTAATCCCCTATTTAACTCAAAAATCTCTGTCTCATTCAAGTTAAAATATTCGTATTCGCTAGATGATCGGTCGATATATACTTATTGGCTGTCGTATAAATATTTACCATGTAACTTAACTTAAATATGTATGTATATGCATATGTTTATTATGAAGAAAAAAAAAACAAAAACAAAAATCACACTACCAAATATTATGCAAATATACTTGACAACAAGGAAGGATAAATAAAATCGAAATTCCATAAATGGATCAAACAAAAACAAAAAATGCAGTTTTACTTAACCCTTTCGGGGATGTTGGAACACATAATGGAAATTTCGCAATAGAATTTATTCAAATATCTATCATCTGTTAGTTTCAGATCTAAATAAAAGTTTCTAAATATTATTTCTAAAGTTCTGCTCAAACCAGTCAGTTCTCTTCTGAAAGCGACAGTGCTCATATCGCTGGCTAGTTTTTTTTTTGTAAATTTCCATCTGTTTCTATGATTGTAAGGTTTTCCAATAAGTGGTGTTATTTTGAATAGCCAGTACCATCAACAATTCCGGTAAATGTCACTTTTGAAGCTGTAATTTTTTGACATTTGACGAATAAAAACTATGCCAGTAATAAAAATGGAACAATACACGCATCAACAACGCATTGAAATTGTTAAAATTCACTTCAAAAACGGTGAAAACCTAGCAGAGGTGGTTCGTAAAACTCAAAGCATTTTTCGATCGTCGCGAAGCTTCTTGTCGGAACGCAATACAGAAATTTGTGGAAAAAATGAAGCAGTTACAAGTTAGTGATATGAAGAATAAAACACGTGCTCTCTCGCTCAAGAACATCTGAGAATATTGATGCTGTAGCCCAAAGCGTTAAAGAAAGCCAGAGTTTGTTCATTATTCAGCGTTCTTTGGACATTCAAAAACCTCATTAAATCGTATTTTACATAAAGACTTGGGTCTTAAGGCTTATAAAGTTCAGTTAACATAAGGACTCAAGCCGGCCGTTCATCGACAATGTCGTGTCTTTGCTGAAATGATCCGCAATTTCATCGAAATATCTTCTTGGCACATGAGCACCATTTTCTCCACGATGGCTATGGCTAAGTCAATAAGCAAAACTGTCGCATCTGCGGCCCGAAAAGCACAATATTTATTATCAAAAAGTCTCTACACCCTCAAATATAAATATTTAGTGCGGCTTGTGGTCCGGCGGGCACGTTAGATCTTACTTTTTCGAAAATGACGCTGGGGCAACAGTTACGGTGAATGGATTGCATTATCGGAATTGGATGGTATTGATCTGGACAACGTTTACTTTCAACAAGACGGTGCTAAGTGTCACACAAGCAACAAAACCAACGATATCTCTAGAAGAGGTGATCGCAATTAGCCACCGAGATCTTGTGATTTGTCACCTCCCGTGGGTTTACGCCAACAGGCCAACGTCGATTTAAGACCTCAAAGATAGAGTTCGTGAAGCTATTAAGGGAATACAGCAGCCATTTGGCCACTTGGTGATGGAAAATTTCATAAAAAGGACACGCTCCTTTAAGCGTAGGCATGGCGCCCATTTTACGGATATTGTTTTCCACTATTAACGGCATATCTCCCTTTTTAACATTCGATCATTTATCTAAAAAATCATTTATAAAAAAAAATGTTACTTTTCTTTCAATATCAAAATAACATCTCTTATTGGAAAACCCACGTAAATATTTGTGTTTTAACTAAGTCGCTGTAGTATATATTTCTTATATAATATATAAAAACGTTTGTTTATAGTGATAGCCATTCCATGGTTCCTGAAAAGGTTTGCACGGAAAAAATCGTTCGGTAAGTAAACCAAAGACTGACCTATTAGAAAAAATCGTGTTTATCGATAAATAGGTGGCTTTTTGCTTAGATTAAACCAGATTTGAAAAAAAAAATGTATTCAAAGTTCTTTTTATTTTAATACTTTTGTTTCCTGGAAACGGGTCAGGGACCAGGAGCCAAGTACACTACATTAAAAACTATTCTTATACGTGTACGTTCAACTTAAGTGTGAATAAGCATAAATCCGAATGATGCGTTTGGCTAACTTTCAGGCATTCATATTGATATGTTCGTGAAAGACTTTGAACAGTGTAGAAGTGACACACACATGCAAATAAGTAGTTAGTTCAATAATGTAATACAAAACTTGGTAAGTTTTGTCAAGCTAATATTTTAGTTTATAAAAACTTCAGTAATTAACAGAGATTCTGCATTAGCGGATATGAAAATCATCTTCAGTGAAGTCATGTACTGCATCATTTCTTCACATGGCCGGGTTGATCCACTTTCACTCAAGCATTTACAAATTTCTGAATACATTTTCCATTTTTAAATCAGATTTGAAATTTTGTATATCTATCAAAAACGAAGTAGTTGCATAAGTACTCGCACAATTCATTATAATCGGTACATGTGTAAGAATTGGTTGATCAACTTCCAATTCAGGTGTATCGTCAACTTACGTATTTTCGCCAGAGGAAACAGTGGCTTTATTATACCCAAAAATGTAATTTCCCTAATAAGCCTAATTTTCAATTAAATCCTGGTTTAAGCGATATAACAGGATGCATTTAATATTGTATCGTTTTTTTGACGGTAATAGTTCTTTCTAACGTTTTAACACTAATGACAACATTTCACTTCGGGTGAAAGGAAAATAAAAATTTTTTTTTATAACTGTTTTAACGATAATATTTACAAATTTTTCAACCGATTCGATTGAAATTATTTCCTTAACGTGAAATTTATCGTAGAATATTTAATACTTCGATCAGTGAGTCTATCTACTTAGAAATAAAGCACATGAGTGAAATATTTGCCTAGATATATTTATTTACAAAACAAATTAATTATTTATTAATCAAACTGATCGATCAAATCGTTAGTAAACTATTACAAAATAACAAAAACTTCAATTATAAATATATGTATAACATATCTTATTGGAAAGTAAATAGCAGAAATGCATAAACATGCAGTTTCCTGTCAGATCACGAACTCTATCTACGAACTTTCATCCATATTTAATACATAATAGATATGTATGTATATCGTAATTCCTTTATTGTACAATAGTAACGGTTTTTAAAAACGATTACATGCATTCAAAAGTTATATATTTTAAATGATGTTAACAAACTTCATCTCTTCCAATAAATTATAATACAATTAAATTTAATTAATAAAACATGTAGCAACATTTTTTTTGTGCTGACAGTTTATTTACGTATGTGTACATGTATATATATATATACTATATAAAAATAATATTTTGACAGATTTAATTGTTTATAAGTTTAAACGTCCCTATGTACGAGTTTGTTTGTATATATTAAAAAGCTTTCAATCACTTGCCAAGATACGACTCAACACAAAAATAACAGTTTAATTGCAAATTCAAACGTCGAATTTTATTGTGTTTCAACAAAAGTTACCCTGATGGAAATGTTTTACTTAATATTTCTGATTAACCTTTGTACCATGCACATGTCAGCGCATGTGAGATTTAAAATGAATTTTGGAGTATTTTTATAGTTTGTTCTATTACAAGCGAACGCCCCGTGATCGTAATTAGACCATAAAAAGAAATTTACTTAAAGAAAGTGATATATTTTTATTAAAAAAAATAATGATTATTTAACCAAATATAGCTAACACTAAAACAAATTCAACGGTAATGGCTCCATTTTTCATGTGGACGATTGCTATTCAGCATGATAATCTACTAATAATTATTTTTCCTTGGAAAACATTTCCCAATTTTTTTTTGTTTCTTTTCCACTTCACTCTTTATTGCTAATATAATAATTAAAAATAATAAGCGAGTTGTTTGTTTGTTTTAAATTTGAATTTTTCGAATATGTTGGCTTGGTCCTTTTCCCGGAAAAAAGTGTTCATGCTAATCTAAACAAAAATCTATCTTTGTACCTGTATACCTGCACCTGCAGATATATTTTCATTAAAATTACAGGGGAAATGCATTTTTTGGTTGAATTAATGAAAAAAGTTTATTGTAATGATTGTATGAGTCGTACGCAAGTTTATACGTGGTTTACACGATTTAAAAATGGTCGTGAGGATTTAAATGACGACCCTAGAGCAGGACGTCCAGAAACTAGTAATCGTGCTGAACTGGTGAAAAAAGTCCGTGAAATCATTGGTATCGATGCAAATTTTACTACGAGAATGTTGGCTGAAGAATTGAATACTAGTAAAAACACTATTTGGAGAATTTTAACTGAAGATTTGGGGAAAAGAAAGGTCTGTGCGCGATTTGTTCCACATGAATTAAATGACGACCAAAAAATCGCTCGCGTGGAGCATTGCAAAGACATTATTGAAACTGCTGAAAACGATCCAGACTTCCTTGATTCGATCGTAACTGGTGATGAGACATGGTGCTTTAAATATGACCCTGAAACTAAGCGTCAATCTGCTGAATGGAAGTCCAAAGGCGAGCCAAAACCAAAAAAATTGCGTTTTCAGAAGTCTCGAATCAAAACAATGTTGATTACTTTTTATGATTCAAACGGTATTGTCCACAAGGAATTTGTTCCAGAAGGTCAAACTGTTAATCAAAAATACTATTTAAGCGTTTTACATCGTTTGTGGAAAAGAATCGGTCGTGTTAGACCAGAATATCCAGCAGGAAAACAGCTGTTTTTATTGCACGATAATGCACCACCTCACAAGACCAAAAAAGTGAACGAATTTTTAATGAAAAAATGGATTTCTCTCATCGACCATCCTCCGTATTCGCCTGATCTATCACCATGTGATTATTTTTTATTTCCAAAACTGAAAACCAAGATGAAGGGAGCATTTTATGATGATATCCCAGCCATTCAAGCAGCCGTAACCGAGGTACTGAAGAACATTTCTATAAATGACATAAAAAAATCTATGCATGCGCTCGTTGATCGTTCCAAACGTTGTGTCGAGTCAAATGAAACCTATTTTGAATAAATAAAAACTTTCAAAGATAATATAATGTGTATTTTATTTTATATCCAAACAGTTCGGTTATTTTTGGAACCCATCGTGTATATCGATACTCTAGTGTATGTATTTTGTATTTGTAAACTGAGCTAAAAATATAATGACATAACCAAATAATTTAGTAAACAGGCTAACATAAATAAAACAATTATTTATTATTTTTCTCACATAAATAAGTACAAAGTAAACTTTTTCCTTTTTTGCTAAGAAATTTCAGTTTTCATATATTTCCTAGGGGATACAGTTATTGTAGGTATGTGAGTCAACGATGTCCTCCACTTATTGGAGCCGATTTCCTTATGGTAACTTCCTGAGACATTTTTATAAAAATATGTAATGCATAGGAATAAGTTTATATTTGTAATCAAAACAATCGAATAAATGTAAATATAAACAATATGCCTTTCAATTTTTCAATTATTCAAATTAATTTTCTAATCAGGCTGTTGCCTTTATAGTGGTAATAGGTACATACATACGTGTATATACATATATACATTTATTTCAAAAAAGTTTTTTAAAATTTTAATGATATTGAAAGTGATGTTCAGATTTGATTGATTGGTTGTCCGAAAGAGGATGTTAAGAGTCTGAACGCAAGCGAGTGCATCTAAGCATTGAGTAGACACAATGTGCGAACATATCGCTCGACTTTAGGAAGTAGTTTAATTTCGTCGCCGGGCACCCAAAACGGTAATGCATCAGCGTTTCATCATCTTTTTCTGTGCTGGCTCTGGGCTATCAAGTTCAGGCAGGTCCTGCTCCCTCAGATGGATTGGAGGTCCTCCTCTTCCTCTACTACCACCGGTGGATATTGCATCGAAAATTTTCATAGCTGGAATATTCCTAACCATCTAGATCACATTGACGCCATATATCTTGTATAGTTCATTGTTACATCGCAGAGGGCCATTAATCTTACGCAAAGCATTTATATCAAAAACTCCCAGCGGCGAAACATCAGATCATGTCATCATCCAAATAAGAGAAGGAGATTGATGAGTGAGTTGTAGTTTTCGATCCGTGTTCGTCGGGAGAGGATTTTAGTTTTCAATTGTCTACTCAGTATAAAGTAGCACCTGTTGGCAAGAGTGAGTCTGCGTTGCATTTCAAGGCTAACATTGTTGTTGGTGTTAATGCTAGATCCCGGATAGACGAAATTATCTATGACTTCAAAGTTATGACTGTCAACAGTGACATGGGAGCCGATTGCGATATTTCGTGTTGCTCTCTTTCACTACCAGATCCATACACGTACGCTTCGATTCGTTATCCACTGTGGAGATAGTAGAACTCGCGGCGCGGTTGTTGAGGCTTATAATATCAATATCTTACCGACTGTTGTACCTTCTCCAGCAAAAAATTATGCAAGTCACCTTGTCTAAAACCTCGTTTGATGTAAATAGGTTCGGAGATGTCCTTCCCGATCCTTAAGAGGCTTTTGGTTTTACTTAGCATCAGAGGTAGCTGTTTTTTCGCGCTGCCGAATGCTATTTTGAAATCGACGAAGCGTGGTGTGTATCGATCTTCTATTACGGGTCTTTTCCAAGATTTAGCGCATGTTGAATATCTGATCAATGGTGGACTTACTATTTCCTAAGCCACACTGAAATGGTTCAATCGATTTGTTGACGCTCGAGAGAACCTTTTAAGCGATCACACAGCTTATCATACATTAAGTAGCGCAGACTGTGGGATCTCCCTTTTTGTGGATTGGACAGAGTACAGTTAGGTTAAAATTGTCAGGCTTGCTTTCCTCCTAATGGATGCATGCGTTTTATTAGGTCTTCTCCGTATTTGAGTAGCTCGGCCGGCAATTCATTGGCCCACGGTGCTTTGTTGTTTTTCAAGCGGACGATTGCTACAAGAATTCTCTCATAGTCGGCTAATGAAACATTTATTCCATTATCACCGATTGGTGAATCGGACTCGCCATCTTCTACTGCTTCATTTTCAGGCTGGAGAAGTGTTTCTTACATAAATTCAGTATACTGTGGGCATCAGTCGCCAGATCAGCTCCATGGATTCTAGAAGAGTTTGCTAAGGTTTTGAATCCTTATATTTTTGTTGAATTTTCCAGTAATACCTTTTGTCGGCCGGAGTCTTAAGCTTTTCATACTCACGCATTTCGGTCTCTTAATTTTTTTTTTATCGGCACATGAGACCTCGGTATCTATACCACCACGTTCGTATAACGATCGATCGCAGTCTTGCGAAGTTGACAATCCGTTTTCCCTCTACTTTTTAGTATTCCATCTTTGATCATAATTTTCATATTTACGCACCACTGTGCCGCAGCCTCTATACATCTGGTGTTGACACGTTAATTAAATATTTATAATAATTTCAATTTACTTCCTCTACTTATATATATATATATATATATACATACGAATGTATGTATGGATGTATGTATGGATGTATGTATGTACGGATGTCGCAATACTTTCATTGCATATTTCCGAATCGGGTTTTAGCTGCAGTCTACTTAGTCAACTTAATTAACTAATCTCTCTGAGACTGTGCTATTTTTAAAAACGCATTTTTCATTAGCAAATGTTAATCTATTAAATTGTCAATTATGATAAGTAGTTGAAGCGCCAATGTAATTAAAACAGGCAAAATGCCCAGCATGACCGATTAGAATAATAATAACACAATGTATTTGTGTTAAGAAAAAATTAAAATAATAAACACCGTAATATTTGTTTGCATTTTGCATATAATTTTTACAATGCTCGTGCATTTCACACTGATATCACCTGAAACAAAAGCACATTCCCACCAGCAATTGCAGCTCAGTCGCTTATCGTCGCTGTTTCACACCATTTAAGTGCGCTAATAAAGTATCTAACGAGTATTTCGAAAATGTTAACACAAATTTTATTGTGCATTTGTGCAGTGATTTGCCTTTATTTATCCTATCGCTATGCAGTTGGACGTCCTGCAGGATTTCCGCCGGGTTCGTATGGCGAGGCTGTGTTTAGTGATTTTGTTGAAATTAATTTTCCACTTAAATGCAATTAAAAGTTTTACCATAAATGTTTAATCTGCTCCTTGTTGTAATATTTATTTAATTAATTTTCCATTTGTGTTTATTTCTGTGTTGTGCAGGACCTCCGCGCATACCGCTCTTCGGCAGCTATTTGTTCATGATGATGGCCAATGCTAAATATTTACATAAGGGTGTTTTGAAATTCAGTAAATGGTATAAATCGGATATTGTCGGTTTTCATATGGGCTCATTCCCAGTGGTGGCTGTGCATAATGTCGAAGGCGTTCGGGAGGTTTTGAATCGAAGGGAATTCGATGGTCGTGCGCAAGTGTATGTGGGTAAAATGCGTGCACCAAGCCATGAGATGTTGGGTAAGTCTATAAACATATGTATGTATGTGTATTTTTATGTTGATGACCGCGAGTATTCCGTTCCACAAAACCGGGTCTCACAGTATGATGAAGTCCAGGTAATCCAACTAAAACATCTGTGTATATTTTATAATGTATATGGTACTTACAACGGGTGTTTTTAGGTTCTCAAGAAGATATAGAACACATATAATTTAATGTTATAGCCAAAAATTGTGATTGTTTTTTTTTATAAAGATTATGATTGTCATTACGTTTTGGAAATGATTTTTGGTTCGAATAAATTCCTGCCGAGAGGACCGATTTTCGACCACTTTTTGTGGCAATTGGCGCCGTATGCCAATAATAACATGCCGAATTCCAAGTCGTCAGCCGTCTCTGACTTATCTGCGTAGATAAATGATTTCACATAATCTCACAAAAAATTGTCTAGCGATGTGAAATCGCTCGATCTTGGTTGTCACGACGCGAGATAATTCGTTCACCAAAAGTTTCATTCAATCAATTGATTGTTTCGTTGATTATAGGCATGTAGCACCGTCTTGTGGAGACGAATGTCATTAACATCAAAATTTTCTCGTAAAAATCGGAATCTAAGGCCCTCTGGATTTGGGACCATCTTGTTGTGAGGCTATCCTCTGAAACTACACGTCTGAAAACACCCTATATAATAGAATTCCGACCAAAAGTGTTTTAAAGTAGATTATACCTACACTCCTCCACATGGTTTTGTTGAAGAATCGACGTTTTCCTCGGCGAATTGAAGGAGGAGCTCGGCCGAAAATCGCTTCAGTGGTTGGAAAGCGCTATTATTTTTTAATGCCATGTATTGGGTACGGAAAACACTATACTGATCTAAAAAACGGATCAAGCGAGCCCGGTAGTTTCGGATGAGTACGTTGTAGTTGATCTCACAAAATGAATATCCCAATAAAGAATTCTTAAGAAAGAAGAAATCAAGGTACTGAAAACACAAGCTACAAATCTACTATTTAAAACGTCCGAAAAGTGATTCCAAAGTATTTGGTATTTCTAAATGTGTAGTTTTGCTATTCTCTTTGATATTATCCGTTTGTTTTAATAATTAAATAAAGAAGATTTCTAAATGACATTTATAAAAGTCCTACGTTTTTCACCTCTCTTAGGTATTTTCTTCCGCGAAGGACCAGTTTGGAAAGAGCAACGTCGCTTTATTCTACGTTTCCTACGTGATTATGGTTTCGGTCGTCGCTTCGCTGAATTGGAGTCAGTTATACAGGAACAAATCGCGGATCTGCTAGATCTCATACGTAAAGGTCCACGCTATCCGCATGAATATGAAGTCTCCAAGCCTGAAGGCTATAGAATTTTTATACCAAATATACTTAGCCCATTTGTGGGCAATTCCTTCTTTCACATTCTTATGAATGAGCGACGTCCGCGCGCTGAACATGCAGATTTACTACATTTGGTGAAGATGGGTATGCAATTTCAACGTAAGGCCGATGACTACGGTAAATTGTTAAGTATTATGCCATGGATACGTCATATATTTCCGAAATCAAGCTCTTATGACGAGCTCATGGAGTCAAATGTGTTTATTTATAAATTCTTTGAGAAAATTGTCGATTACCATTTGCGCACTTATGACGAATGCAGTGAGCGGAATTTCATTGATTTGTATATTAAACAGATGAAGCAGGAACATGCTGAGGGACTAACCGATTGCTATAATCGTGAGCAGTTCATTATGAGTTTAGCGGATTTCTCGTTCCCATCTTTCACAGCTACAGGCGCACAAATGGGTTTTCTCATTCAATACTTTCTTCATTATCCCGAGGTGTTGAAGCGTGTACAAGCTGAGATTGATACCGTAGTGGGTAGAGGCCGTTTGCCAACGTTGGAAGATCGTCAGCACATGCACTATACTGAAGCCACGTTGCGTGAAGGCATGCGTATTGAGACTATTGTGCCATCCGATTTGCCGCACAAGGCTTTGGTGGACACTGAACTTATGGGCTACAAAATACCAAAGGTGTTTTTAAATTTTTTTCCACTCGTTACTTCATCTTTTTGGTAAAATAAAAACCCAAATGGCTTTTTTTAGGATACAATCGTGGTTCCTGGTCTGTATGCTTTTCACTCAGACGAAAAACTATGGGGTGATCCAGAGAACTTTAGACCAGAACGTTTCTTGAACGAGGATGGAAAATTATGTTTAAAAAAAGATATTACTCTACCGTTTGGCGGTGGTGAGTGCTTTGTTGCTTTATGTTGAATTTCATTTAAAAAATTATATTAAAATTTTTTTTTTCAGGCAAGCGTCTGTGTGCTGGCGAAACTTTTGCTCGAAATATTATGTTCTTAATGATATCAGCTTTATGTCAGAATTTCAATTTCGTTTTGGGCCCTGGCGATAAACTGCCCGATATGTCTAAGAATTACAGTGGGCTCACGACGACACCATTGGATTTCTGGGTGCAGTTAGAAGAGAGGATTTGAATGATTCTCGCCTTTAATTTTACTTACATTTATAAATATTGTCATAAGAAATTGAAAAGAAAAGTCTGAATATTGGATTTATTGTATGATGTTAAGGATTTGTACACATAAGTTAAGGAATGAATGGCTTAATAAATATTATTGTTGTTTTCCTTAAAAACTTCTTTCTGAATATTTTTTGAAAATCAGAAAAGAAAATGCCAAGCTTTGCAATTTATAGTCAATTTGAATTCGTCAAAAAACTTTATGAGGTAAATTATAGTTCCCTTAAACTCTGTGTAAGCTCTGATAAAACCGTAGATGGAGGGAGCATGTGGAAAGCAAGGCCAGTAAAGCGTTTCGAATTTGGAAAATCTGCAGAAACGCTATTGCGTCAAAATGAGGACCCCTCATATGGTTCATTGGCTTTACGTAAATGTCGTAAGACCCATACTAATAAATAGACCACCTGTGTGGTGACCGACATTAAAGAAGAAGTGTCGTAATAACCGCTTAGAACTGGTGCTAAACACCTACATATCTACTAGATATAACAGATGGGGTAAAGGCTACCTCAACACATGTTCTAGAAGTAATCCATGGCATACAAGTGCTGTATGAAACAGCGCTAAAACTAGTCGCCTAAATATCGTAGATAGTTGAGTTCAGCTCGTTAACTGAGAACGTCAAGGCGGCTATAGAAATTTATAACAGAATTCGGGCTGAACGCATGCACAGTGCGAGTGAAAAAAGGAACATTCTGCCTGTTGCAAGCCACCTACTCCTTCCTTAGCAGGAAAGAATGGGCGGAATGCAAGACCATTGGTAATACTGAAGATATTATCTTCTATGCTGTAAGGCAGGCACAGGACCTGTGACCTCCTCAATAACCAAGTTATCTTGAAACTCAATGGCTACAACTGTATATTTCAGGCAGAGATTGTGGACATTACTGAACTTGCCAAATGGGCAACCGCTTTAATGAAAAAACTATTAGGTTTCTGATAAACAGACAAATGGTAATTAGAGCAATTAAGTGGGTTTACACAAAGTTCAAATGCGTTAGAGCATGCGAAAAAGGTAATTAATAGATTATCGCGGGAAACACAGTTAATATTACTTGGGTCGCAGGTCACATGGATGTAGAAGACAATGAAGAGGTGGACGAGCTTGGCGATGATGTTACCATTGACTGCCTCAGACCTTTCAATACCTTAACTTTAAGTCCTAAAGCCATTCCAACACAGGGCGTGCCTATTATACTACTGTGGTGCAGTGTAGATTGCAAACAGACCAAACTCTTGCTGGCTCTTAGCCAAAGAGAGCACCTGCCAATAAGATAGCATCTCCAAAAACTAAATAAGGTAGAATCGGCAGACTGTAGTGCCTGCATAGAGGAGAAAATGCTGGAGCATTACCTTTGCGAGTGCCCGGCCTTCAGCCGATAGAGACGTAGCATCTTTCACGATACTACGAGCTCCGAGAAGAGAAGAGTGCGCATGGTAGAAATTGAATTGGAGCAGAGAGAGTCAGTGTCAATTTATACAGACTTCAAACTTCTGCCGCAATTCAAAATTCAAGCATTGTGACAGATGATCGATAATGGTAAGATTGCTGTAGTCGGAGGTGATAAAAGTAGGTATTTCGGTTCTTTATCCACGGCCTTTCTTGCTTTTGTTCTTCTCAACCAGAACTATTTTTAAGGGATGAGGTCCCGAGCCTGATCCCTTTCTTGCTATTATGTAAAAGGCTTACCAATTCCATCGTTTTTGGTTGTTTGATTGGGTGAAGGAAAGAAAGTTGGTTGAGGATCTGCTAAGTTGACCTGAGTAAACGGCTTCGGTATTTTGATTGATAAGTGCTGAGTGAAATATCCAGGGTCGGTTCATGATTTGAAGACACGAAATCGTAGTCGACATTACAGACATAGAGGACCACACAATCGAAAATGTCTGGAAAAAATTAGGTCGACAGACAAAAAAGAGTGGGCTACTGTAAGGCCAGCTGGGGCAGGTGTATGAATGATGTGGTATTCTGGCATTAACTAGAATAAAGAGGAATTCCAATTAAGGCAAAATCAAAAAAAAAAAAAAAATCAAAAAATATTTATTATAAAAGATTGGTATGTTGAACTTGAAAAATTGTGTTTGTCTGTATAGAAGCCTATATCAATATTTTTTTTTTTTTGCTATGAGCATCTGCGATTTGTTTGTGCTTGTGTGAAATATTATCTTTGTACTATATATGTATATTTGTATATAACAAATTAAAAATCTTTATTCTTCCTTAGGTATATGATGCTTCAAGTAAAAATGTTTTGTTTTAATAAACAAATAAATGCAAAACAAAAACACTTTCATAAAAATTAGGTGAATGCGCTTTGCTCTTGCCAATTTCTCTTCTTCGCTACCTCATTTAAATGTATGTATGTACATATGTACATATAATCCATGAATCATACGAATTATAATCAAATGTAAGCGTAATCATATATTCATATGTACATATATGGGAATACTAAATAGCAAAATAAAATTTAATTTTGTTGATTTGGACAGTTCATCGATCATTTTAAAAGTGCTAACGCTCTTTAACGATTATCATTGGCGGTTTTATTTTGAAAACACGTGGAAATAGAATTTTAGCTATACATAAATACGAGTATATGGATGATTTTCATATTTAAATAACAAATTTCGAAAATTTTTATAGTTTTTTTTTTAATAAAATAATTATATCTTTCATGTCATACTAGGTATATGCATTCTTCTTCTTTACTGCGACATTCATTCCTTCTTTTCGCTATTTGACGTCAATTGGAAATGCAAAATACAGTCAGGTCCTTCTCAAACTGGTCTCTCCAACTGAGTGGAAGGTCTGCCTCGAAAACTGGAACTGCAGAGTTCTCATGTAACCTTCATCATCCATGCATCCGCCACATATGTATATCAGAGCTGGAATAATTAGGGATTGTAGAGTTTGGTTTTGGTTCGTCGAGAAAGGACTTTACTTTTCAATTGCTTAGTCATGCCAGACATTGTTGTTGGTGTTAATATTGGTTCGAAGATAGACAAAGTTATCTACGATTTCAAAATTATGACTGTCAACAGTGACGTGAGACCGAGTCGAGAATGCGATGACCGTTTGTTTGATGACAGAAGATAATTCGTCCTGTCCTCGTTCACTACCAAACCCATATTGGTTTCGCTTCCTTATCTAGTTTGGAGAAAGCAGAACTCACGGCGCGGTTGTTGAGGGCAAGTCTAAAGCCGCACTAATAAGCTTCAATCAGTTTTAAGGTGGCTTATTCCACGATAACTGGCGCAGACTGTTAGGTCTCCGATTTTGTGGATTGAGAGAGAGAGAGAGAAGGTTCCAATCGTCGGGCAAAGTTTCATTCGACCATATGTACAAAAAAGCCGATGCAGTTAGGTCAATAATCCATCGGTCCCGAACTTTTTGTCGTTATTCAAGCGCCCGATTCCTATACGAACTTCTTCATGTTCGGGCAATCGGGCATCTCTTTAGTAACGTAAGGACTATTTAATTCCTTTGACCCCTGTTTTACCACCGTTTTTCACTGTCCTTAAGCACGCTGGAGTAGAGTGTCCTCCATAAATTCAGTTTACTGTGGCTATTATTCGCTAGATCATCTCTCTGGGTACGACAAGATTCTGCTGCGGTCTTGAAACCATCTGTAAGTCGCCGTATTTTTTCGTAGAATGTTTTCGAGCATTACTCTTGTCGGCCAGCTTCTCAAGCTCTTCATAACCACGCATCGAGGCTCCTTTTTTTTGTCTGCACATGAGTCTTGCTTCCCTCTTCAATTCTTCAGTATCTAACCCACCCCTCCGAGCTAGGCAAGCTTTTTTCTCTCCTCTGAGACATAGCAATCCTCATCGTACCAGCTTTTGCATCGACCTTTCCCAAAACTCAATAGTTTCGTTTGCAGCTGTATGTAGGGAGCTTGAAATGCCGTCCCTCAGTTGCTGATGAGTGCTCTTAGAGAGTAGTGACTGACGTCGAACTTTCCTTGCATTTGTGTATATGTACGTGAGTCTAAGTTAATTAAATATTCTAGAGTAACATCATATTCAACAAATTAAAAAAATTATTCTATTTATTTTGAATATTACCAAAATTGGGCGTTCCATTATCCAAACTAAAACGAGCTCATTTTCGAAAATTATTAATTCTTCACATGATGATTTTTTTTACAGAAGTGAGTATATAACAGAAACAAATACGTATAAATAAGTAATGACATCGTCTTGCGCGTGGTCCAATTCGACCGAATGCGAATTCGAGTACGTATTTTGCTGCTACTTGACTGATTAATTGATACTAAAATACAAAAGCACGTGCATACATATTATTTTAATAATATAATATTTAATATAATAATATATAATATGTATTTCGAGATTTATCGCCATCTGAATGTGAACTCTGTTGGGACGAGGAGGAACACCATCGCATGGTTTATTACTCGGGTGCATTTGCACGATTGTCTGGCTGTGCTTGAGCAGAGCTGGGCCGCGGACAAAAGCAAAGTGTCTACAAGTGCTGCAATTCAGTTGATATTCATCATTCGTTGACTTGTTTTGCAAATGCAACAATAAAAAGTATAATATTTAAATTTCGAGATGTTAACAGCAATTCTTGTGTTTATTTGTGCAGTGATTTGCCTTTATTTGTCCTATCGCTATGCTATTGGCCGTCCTGAAGGATTTCCACCGGGTTAGTCGTTCATTTTCAATTTCAAGTGATAAACAATTACGGTTACTTATAACATGAAATTTATAGTATGACCGCAAAAAAACAATTATGAATAACCAATTGAGTTCATGTATACCATATGTATTTTTTTTTTTACTTTTAAGGCCCTCCACGCATACCACTCTTCGGCAGCTATTTATTTATGATGATGGCCAATAAAAAATATCTACATAAAGGTGTATTGAAATTCAGTAAATGGTACAAATCAGACATTGTTGGCTTTCATATTGGCAACTTTCCCGTGGTGGCTGTGCATAATGCGGAAGGTGTTAGAGAGATTCTGAATAGAAGAGAATTCGATGGTCGTCCACCTATATTTTTGGCGGCAATGCGTGCACCCGAGGATGAGTTATTGGGTAAGTAAGAAGTTCAGCTATAGATTATAAAAAGATAAAGTCAAAATATTTGATTCCTGGAAAGGAAAAAATAAAGAAATTTGGCCAAATTTTTTGTTTGGTAACTTTCAATGTAAAAGAACAACATTTTAAACGTAAAAAGTTAAAAAAGTACTGAACTGTATTCAAAGTCATGGCGGACGTAAAAGCCAAGTGTTTAGCAGTGATTAGTATTGATCTAAATGCCAGGGTATGAGTTCTGGTGCGACCAACATCCAAAACTATAGAAAAATAATTTTTCTAATTGCGGTCGCCTCTGTGAAGGGAATGCCGTGACCCTTACCCAGGGTTAGATCGTCGAAAGAGTGACAGCCTTTGGCCGGATTAAATCCGCTTCAACTTTGGTGCGTAAAGCCGAAGTCGTTTTCATGGTATCAAAGCTAACCCGATTCCTATCCGTGTATTCTCGTCACCCAACCTTGTAACGTGCCAGATCCCGTAAACAAATCGTATGGAGCTCTGGTTTGCGTCCAAAAGAAATGCAGCTTATTCTTTTATCAGGGATGTCAATAAGGAGTCAAAACGTTGTCAAAAGACAAGTGATCTGTCACAAACTGCGAAGCACCAGCGCAGATATTCAAGGGGTTATCGGTAGGCCGAAACCTCCAAATCTATCGACCCTAATGGAATTAACTTTTGCAACCAGACTACCTTACCAAGGTTCTCAACTTGTCTTTCATCGCTGTAATAATACCTGATATGTGGGAAATGGGTTGAGTGGGTAAACCAATCAACAAGTGAGAATGTTGTTGGCCGATATCTCTCCTTTCTCCAGCAGCGAGGAAAATTGGCTTGGTCTTGCTGATCCCGTCTTTCACACACCATCTGCGCTCAACAACACATTAAGCTTAACGAAAACTACGGACATTGAGGATATAACATTACCTCAGTTGGTTGAAGAGGTGGACTACCGACAGTTATCGGTAAAGTTTCGGCTTCAGACTTCTAAGCTCCATAAGATTAAACATGGGGTTCCGCAGGGTGGTGTCCTTTGTCCGTTGCTGTTTAATTTTTACATCTTGAAGCGCCAGAGATAGTTTCATTGCTTTCGCATGCCGATGACTGCTCGATTTCGTCGTCTGACCAGAATATTGATAACCTATGTTCGAAAGTAAGCTTCTATCTACCCGACCTTTCCAACTTCTTCACTGCACGACAACTACAGCTACAACCGGCAAAATCCTCGGCCACCCTTTTCACCGTTCGAACTCGATGTGGCAGTCTAAATTCCAACCACTAACAATCCTTACGCTCCGACAGCAAAAACAAAACCACCAAATTGTTAGTCGGCAGCAGTCGGGAAAAGACGAAGAAACGTTGCTGGCAACATACAAGATGATTGGTCAGCCGGTTGTAAATTACGTTGCTACGATTTGAATGCTGAGGACTAGCCAGACACAGACAAAAACACTACAAGCTTGAGAGGAAATCTCCTGTTGTCACCGGAGCGTCACTTGCACAGCGAAATAACTATGCTACGAGTTAAGGAGCATAATGTTAGCTGTACAAGCAATACATATCTGCAGCAGACATTCACTTGAGGCTATACCACCACCTAGGTGCATCAGAAAGGTAGTACATGACTACATAGACCACTTTAAGCACCATATACAAGAACCGCTGGACAGAACGTCGTACCAACGGGCTTTAAACGTCATTCAACGAGAGCTCGTCAACTCCTTAATGAACTCTCTTGCCGTAAACGGTGCTCGCGGGCAAAGAAATCGAGCTGCCTCGAGAGAACCGAGTAATACATAGACAAATAGGATCTGAATATTGTAGTCGACTTAATTTCTACTTATTCAAGCTTTACCCTCACTTACCCAACGTATGTGCTGTATGCAATGAGACCCCTTAAAACCTAATCATCTAATTGACATTTCCCACTGGTTCCAACCCGTCGAAACTACTTGTTTACTGGTCCTACCGTTAGATGATCTCGATGACTTAGACTAGCCTCGCCTGCTCCCATGCGGCGTTGGATAGACGCTACAACAACAACATTTTTAATTACTATTTATTTATTTTTAAAAATATATACCGCTGATTTCAAGGATATCCATTTTTTGAAATGTCAACTTCAGTCAAACCATTTTCGAATTAAAAACGTTTCTATTTCTTGGACCGCACAAATGAGTAAACTCGAATACATGTATAAATTCATACTCGTATATATATCTATATTTATACATATATATATATATATATATATATATATATATGTATAATGCCTGTATAACCCTCACCAAATTGGAGCACTTAAGTAGAAAAATGTGATTTCATATTAGTTTTGAATTGTTTAATCAAATCAATAGAAAAACCGATTAAACTTATTCTCGGAAGGATTAATAAAATAGCCAAAGAATGAATTTTCATTAGAATTACTTTGAGTCTAAAGTGCATGTCTATTGGGAAAAAAATGTCAATGGAATGCTTAATGATGATAGAGAAATGATAGCAAGAAGTAATAAATTTAAGTTTGTAGTTATATGTATTATATAAATACCATATATACTTATTTCGTAATCAAATACATGTACATAGTGAACTATGTATGTAAATAAAGAATTTATACATTCTTAAATATCAACTATAATTATCTATATGCATACATATGTGCGCTTATTCATATATAACTTCAACACACTCAAATGTAATGCACATACCATGCAAGGAGTTACATACATACATACATATATGCAATCAAAATTATGTTTATAAATACTTACTTACGCATTAACTTTTCGACATCAATTATTTCGCAGGCATCTTTTTCCGCGAAGGTCCTGTTTGGAAAGAGCAACGTCGATTTATTTTGCGTTATCTCCGTGATTTCGGTTTTGGCCGTCGTTTTGAAGAACTCGAATTGGTAATAAAAGAAGAAATAACTGATCTTTTAGATCTAGTTCGTAATGGGCCACGTTATGCGCACGAACATGAATTATGTAAATCCGGTGGCTATAGAGTTTATGTACCAAATCTTTTTAGTCCATTCACATATAATTCCTTTTTTCACATTATGATGAATGAGCGACGACCACGTTCAGAGCAGGCTGAAGTATTGCAACTAATTAAAATGGGTATGCAATTTCAACGTAACGGTGATGATTATGGAAAAATGTTATCTGTTATGCCATGGATAAGATACATTTTTCCGAAAACCAGCTGCTATGATGTATTAACCGAATCCAATAAATTCCTTTTCGAATATTTTGGAAAAATTGTTGATCAGCATATTGCCACTTTTGACGAATCGAGTGAACGTAATTTTCTTGATTTATATATAAAACAGATGAGAGAGGAGCATGATGCGGGTCAAACTGATGTATACTATCGCACGCAATTCATAATGGGTTTAGTGGATTTCGCTTTTCCAGCATTTACAGCGATTGCCGTTCAAGTTACATTTCTCATACAATACTTGCTGCTTTATCCGGAAGTGACGAAACGCATACAAGCGGAAATAGATGATGTTGTTGGTAGAGGCCGCTTGCCCACACTCGAGGATAGAAAGAATTTACATTATACTGAAGCTGCAATACGTGAGGGTTTGAGAATTGAAACTTTAGTACCATCGGATGTACCGCATAGAGCTATGGAAGATACTGAATTGATGGGCTATAAAATTCCAAAAGTATAAATTTTTTTTTTCGTTCGTTAATTTGTATAAAGCATTTTAAGAAATATTATACCTAATTTAGCATACGATTGTTGTGCCCAGCTTGTATGCTTATCATGCTGATGAACGTGTTTGGGGTGATCCCCAAAAATTTAGACCTGAACGCTTTTTGGATGAGAACCGGAAGTTGTCATTGAAAAAAGATGTCTCACTTCCTTTCGGTGCTGGTGAGAAATTTTAATTAGCTGCAAAAGTAAATAAACTGTTTTATGAAATTATAACCAATTTTAGGAAAACGACTTTGCGCTGGCGAAACATTTGCTCGAAATATGCTGTTTTTATTGACCACATCACTTTGTCAAAATTTTAATTTTGTTTTAGCGCCAGGGGATATGTTGCCGGATCTTTCGAAAAATTTCAACGGCTTAATTATAACACCATATGACTTTTGGCTACAATTGGAGGAAAGGATATAAAACTTAGAATATTTCGTACGTCTTAAGAGCTATACATTTTATATTAATGGAATAAAAAACCAAAATACTCGTTTGTACAGTTAACGTAATAAAAGTACATAGTATAAGTTTCTAAAATTTTACATTCCTTGGATGATTAGGATTTTCATTACTAGTTGATTGATAGTAGTTGTGTTCGTTGAGAAATGTCAGTAAAAATTTGACAGTAACGAAATTGAGAGAGTAAGATGTTTTACTCTTCGAGAGAAAGATATTTACTGATTTTTCAAAGAACAGGATCCAGTAAAAATTAGCGGCTAATTGAAATTCATTCATACAGTTTATTATTTCTGGTTTAAACTATTTTCCTAAGTATTTTAATAAAATAGGCAATTATGTTAAATTCTTAAGTTATTAATTGTATTCAAAATTTATTGTATTTCAACAGTGTTGATAGAACTTCCATTGCAACAATTTGTCGGTAATATTTTCAGTAAGGATGACTGAAATACGAAAATAAGTTTGAAATTGTTTTTCCGTATAAGCCGGCCATATTATCTCAATATTATTATACAATAGAGTTTATTCGATTCTGTTTAAATAAAAACCAATCAAGAAATATATTTTTCCTTCTAAATGCTACTAATATTTCATTTTGTGCGTCGTCGCTTCCGGAAGATGAAGACTGCCTTATCCTCATTGTAACCGTAGCAACAACTTTACTTGGAATTTGTTAGCTCTTTTAGTCGCCACTGCTTTCTGGTAAATTATAGAAATCCAAAATCAACCGTTGTACTAATTTTTTGCCTTCAACACTCAACTTCTAATTTCTCAATGCAAGCTGGACGGTGTGCAGGCGATGTTTCCACTCCACTACCACCACATTTTCGTCTAACGAATGTCTTTACTATTGTTGGAATCATTGATATTCTTAAGTTAAATTAAACAACATTACATTTAACCACTTATTGTGTTGGCGTATAAATCATATTAAAGAATTATTTTTATTTTGTTGACAAAGACTCAATCATATGATCACAAATCAGCTCTCTCGTTACCAATTTTTACTGAGTTTTAGGCTCAATGAACACGATCCAGTCAAGTTTGGTAAAAATTGTTACTGCCCATCTAGTCAACGAACAGAACTATTGTCGTTAGCATTTTACTTCAAAAATCATGGTATGCAGATATTGAAAATTTCTTGAAATTCTATGTTTGCCATTGGTTTGCATTTCTTATCGGGATGACAGGTTATCCATTATTGTGAATAAATAAATAAATTCTAAGAAGAAGATGGCAGGAAATTAAACGGAAAGCTTTATTTGTTTCATGTTTGATTTATATTTAATGTCCTGGTTTGTATTCGCTTTACTAACAATGAGTGGAAAAGGGTCTACTTCAAAAACATTATCCAAGAAATTGTCCGATAAAATACGTGTAGGACAAATTGTCAAAGTGCAGGTGAGCATCTCAAATTGAAATCTTTGCCCTTTTTTAATGACATGCTTTTCAGGATATCGAAGATAGTTCGGGCGCACCATATTTTTCACCTGTTCAAACCCGTCAGCAGCGTAAGATCAATAAAACACAACTCAAAAAATTAATAGAGCCAAATAAATTAGAAAGCACAGACGGTACAACGAACGGTTTGAAAAAAGTGTTTGAACCCGCAGCTACTAAGAAAGATAGCAGTCTGAAAGACATTTTCATAAAACAAGATAGCGTGGTTGATGACAATGTCAAAGACGTTGCCGATAAATTAGTGTTGAATGCAGTTGATCAACCGAAAAGTTCAGTCAAATGGGAACCAGAAAATTGGAGCTTAATTTTACAAAATATTAAAAAAATGCGTTCAGATGTTATCGCGCCTGTAGACACCATGGGATGTCATAAATGCTCTGACGATAAAGCGGACGAAAAAGTATAATCAAATTTGAATATTTATTCAATGTTATTAAACTTAATATTTCATTTACCACAGACTCAACGCTTTCAAAAGCTGGTCGCACTATTGCTATCCAGTCAGACCAAAGACGAAGTTACTTTTGAAGCTATGCAACGTTTAAAGAGTAATCATATGACACCGCAAGCTATATTAGATACCGAAAGAAGCAAACTAGAGGAATTACTAAAACCTGTTTCATTTTATAAAGTACATTTTTAAATTAATTGTTTTAGAAATTTCGAAGTTTTATTGTGCTAATTTCTAGAACAAAGCCAAATATTTGCAACTTGCATCGAAAATACTCGTGGAGAAATACGACGGTGACATTCCTAGCACCATAAAAGAGCTCGAGGCTTTGCCTGGCGTTGGTCCTAAAATGGCGCATATTTGTATGGCGACAGCTTGGAACGAAGTAACAGGAATAGGTGTAGATGTGCATGTACATCGCATCACAAACCGTTTGAAGTGGTTACAAAAACCCACAAAAGAACCCGAACAAACCCGTGTTCAGTTAGAATCATGGCTACCACGCGATATGTGGCAAGAAGTTAACCATTTACTTGTTGGCTTTGGCCAAACAGTCTGCAAAGCTGTGCGTCCGAATTGTGCTGAATGTTTAAATCGTGAAATATGTCCCTCAACGGAATTTAAAGTTAAGGGTAAGAAAAAAATTGAAACGGAATTAGACATCAAAAATGTAGACGCTTCGGCTACAAAGAAATCTAAGACACAAAAACAAAAAAGTATGTAGTACATAATATATTATAAAAATGTTAACGATTTATTCGCTTTATATTTAAGTATGCGATTATTTTTTTTTATATATGTAGCCTTTTTTGTTTTTTCTTATAATTAATTTTAAAATAAAAAGCAATTGTTAAGTGGATTGAATTTATTTAATTATTGTTAAATTCATTTTTACAAACAAATGAAAATGCAGCGAATTAATGTAAATGATTTATTGAATGTTGTAAAATTTATTTCACAGCTTTAACGAAATTGATTTTGATTGCGATAATGTTTAAATGCTACGAAAATTGTATAATATACTATATTACTACGCGACGTTTGGCTTAATTCCAAACATGCATCGATTACTTTCTATTTTTGTTTAGTTTCCTGATCCGTTACATAACGAACATATATTACCGGATTGGGTACGTTAGCTGGAGGTTCTTCGAATTCGTCCATATATGAGCAGGCTATAGCTAGTGTACTGCCGTCATGGCTGAAGTTAAGCGATGATATAGATGTGTCATATTGATGGAATTGACAAAGACGTTTCTTATTAAAACCATCCCATATATTCACTAGACAATCTGAACCGCCCGTTGCAAAAGTATTATACACATTATGAAAACTAATCGCGTTTACGGGGTAAATATGCTCAATGCTATCTTCTTTGTTGCGATGGCACTTGAAAGCAAATTTGCGCTTTTGCACTTCTGGATCAGGATCTAAATATTCAACGGCAACACGTCCCTCGATGGAAGACATCACATAGCCTTCCTTATTCGGGAATAGTCGAATGCACCTTGTTTGATATTTAAGCGATGACTCACGTTTCATCATGTATTCCTCCATTTTGCGCAAATCCCAAATGAGTACTTTACGATCCGAGGTGGCCACAACTATTTTTTCATCATTCACAGACATTGAATACACTTTGCCATTGCTTTGTTCGTACGTGCCCACACAGCGACTTTCACGCATATCCCAAAGTTTAATCGTTTTATCCCAACTACCAGTCAATATACCATTAACTGATTCAGCATATTCCACACAACGCACAGCGTCATCGTGAGAACCAACAATGGTTTCAGTATGTGTATTGACATCATACAATCGCAATTGTTTATCAAGGGAGCCACTTACTACATGCACAATATCCTTTAATTACATGTAAATAAAATAATAACGATATTAATAGGTATATGTAATTATAAAATATGTCAAGATCTCTTACCATAAATGCTACATCCATTACAGGCATGTCCTCCATGAACTTCTGTCGCATGGCATTATTGACAACATCGTAGAAGCGCACAGTGCCATCCCAGGCAGACGCAATGAGATATTGATTTGTTTTTGGTCCAAACTTTACCGCCGATATAGCATCTTCTGGGCAATTGTTTAGTTTCACCTCTGTGGGTCGCATATCCTTTGTTAATATAACTTTTTTATTTATTTATATTTAACTTGGACCAAATTTCCACCGGCGCAAAATGCTATAAGTTTTCCTTCTTCTACTGAAACTCGTTCACAATAGACGCAACAGTTGTTTTTAAATAAATTTGTTCTCAGAGTTGTAGCGTACACCAAATTTCGAGTGCTGCCACTTAAACCAATTAGATGAAGATTAGCAAAAACTTTAATCGTGGAAAATTTCATGATTTTAATTAAGGCATTTTTAAATTGAAATCGAACCACACAATTATTGTAATATAGTATGAAAACTACATCTTACATCAGTTGAATTTATTTCTCTATGATAGAAATGAAACGCCGTGAATTTGATTGCAGCATACTTCCAGGCCTTCGTTATTTCCACTGACTTACTTCCTGGCGCAGAGAACTTTTAAGAATTATAAATTTTCCGGTGGCGGTAATAATGAAATATATTTAAATCATAATAATATAACCGAAATATTTCTGTTTTATTTTACTAAAACCAGCGACTCAAAGGAATATGTACATGTGTATGTATTTCTCTCTAAGACTTACCCTATGACGTAAGAATACCTTATTATTGGCCTTTTAGGATCTTTCGACGTAAGGAACGAACACGATTGGTACAAAAAGTGGTCGAATTTAGGTCACTTGGCTGGAATTTATTTGATACAGCCGCGGCGGTCACTTGCCCGAAATCAGTATTAAGTCATAATGACAGATTCTTATCTTTATAATTTCCGGGCCATCATCATCATCATCATCATTGAACTATCATGTCTGAAAAAAAACACGCTTTATATGCAAAATGCCGATGTACATAGCCGGATAATAAAAAATTCCATTTACAGTTAGATATTCATTTATTCTCTGGAAAAAAATAACACCAAAGTCTAAAAACTACAGTTAATTTAACACACTACATCTATAAATATTTAAATTGACACATTTATAATACCTAAACTAACGAGATTAAATTCACAATAAATATATATATATTTATATACTAGGATATCTGTAACATATGTATGTACTCGTATTTATGTAACTTGCTATATATTTATGTATGTAGTTATGTATATACAAATACTTTTTGATAGTTTACTTAAATTGTATATTCACCATATGCATATGTATGTAAGTATGTATGTAAATATGCATGTTGTATGTTTAGTTGTATATGTTAAAGTAAAGTAACGTTGTATCTTCACGAAAATCTGTCCCGATAGCTATAGTTAAAGGTACAATGGAAGTTTTTTCTTTGGTTTATGTTTCTTCTTCTTCTTCATTTATTATTTATTTATTTATTTGTTATGGTTTTTTTTTTTGGTGGTGACTGTTCGACTTAGGCATATGAAAATTTTAATTGCTTTCACAACTTGAGCTACACTTTGAATGGAGCGCAAATTTCCGGTTAACTGATCAGTCTTTTATTGTTTTGACGCCGCCTTGACCTTTGTGCGTCGGCTTGCCGCTTTCCGCCAACTTCCTGAATTCTGGTAGATCTTTGGCGGTGCTGAATGCGATCGCGAATTGAGCAGTATAATACGTTGACATAATGATGAGCTGTTGGCGTTGTGCAAAAAATCAAAAGTTATTGTTTTTTGGTTTAATTAAGTTTTTAATTGAATTTACAACATTCTTCACTTACTCTGGAATAGGGCACTGTTACAAAGAACATAGTAATGCCGATAACCAGATCGGAAAGAAGAAAGAGTACTGCGCCCGCAGCGCATAATGTATTTAAACAGCTGGAGTCATGCAGTGCACAAGCCAGTGCGCGCCAACATGTGGTAACTAAGAGGGCAGCATATAAGGGAACACCAATAGCAAGTATTGCGTCGAGTCGGTTGAGGACCACAGAAAGAACTGTAAAGACATTAAAGCTATATATAAAAAATATGCTAAAAAATATAATATAAGAGATGTGAGGGTAGTTTTATAAGTCTGCAGCGTTTTGGTATTCGCACCGTGACTTAGGTGTTAGGATGATGAGGAGGAGGAAATGATCACTTATCTCTTATACCACTATCCAGCTTTGGACAGTGCTGTGTTTCGGAATTCCGGGATCCTACTGTACGGAATGTATGGTCTATCGACGCTAGCCGATGTCAAAGTCATGGATAGAATGAGGTTCATTCCACAATCGAAATGGCTGGATAACAAAGCCTAATGACTACATTTTTGTGTCAACACAATGGTTCTTAGTCAGGATTAAGTGAAATCGATAGATTGGTTGCCATTACAAACTAACCTAACTAACTAACCGAGTGAGACTGTAGGCTTCTTTGCAACTCTGTTCAAAGCAGACGTCACCTAATAATAGACTGCTGTGTTTGGGGGTGACGCAGCTGTTTGATACCTTTTGAGGGCAGATAAACCGGTAAATGCTGATGAAAGGCTTGATAAAAACTTTGAGAACTCCGCACTATAAGCTTGATTGGCTACGAAGGGGCTGCCTGAGTTCCACTGATGTCGTAACAGCACAATGGACGCCGAAAGGATTGCCCATAAGCAGTGGACACAGCAGAAATCGTCGATAAACTCCATAGAAAAAAGTACGTGAAATAATTGTTTATCGTGTTCATTGCCCAGACGCTCCTAGACTAAACAGAACAGATTGTCTCTTTAGTGGGCCTCTGGTCAAATTGACGTCGAGAGGAGCTGTAAAGACAACCGGCCAAGAAGAGATCACGAGATATGCACCCCATCAAAAAAGTGGGCAAATCCAATGTAGTAAGGGCCCTGAAAAGCTTCTGTCTGATAGGACGACATGGGAAGAGACTCCCTATAGAAGATTAAGGTGTTAGGATGATGAGGAGGAGGAAATGATCACTTATCTCTTATACCACTATCCAGCTTTGGACAGTGCTGTGTTTCGGAATTCCGGGATCCTACTGTACGGAATGTATGGTCTATCGAAGATAGCCGATGTTAAAGTCATGGTTCGAATGAGTTTCATTCCACAATCGAAATGGCTGGATAACAAAGCCTAATGACTACGTTTTTGTGTCATCACAATGGTTCTTAGTCAGGATTAAGTGTAATCGATAGATTGGTTGCCATTACAAACTAACCTAATCCGAGTGAGACTGTAGGTTTCTTTATTAAGCGGATAGATCACATTTTAATAACAATAATAATTGGTGGTGTTGTCTGGGGACTGCTAGCAAATTATGGGAAGAGATTTTACTAAAAACCTTTTAGGGGTCCACGAGGTGTCATTCACGTATGTATATTATCTTAAAGAGGTCAAAACGAACCACTGCAAATATTATTGAGGGCTTTTGGACAAATTTGGCGGCAGCGACAGCTGGTTGGTAAGCAAAGCGTATTGACATTCGGAAGGCCAGAGGTCGAGTCCTGATTGGCCGAAATCCAAAAGTTAATTTAAATAAAAAATGACGTCAATTTCACGAATAGCAGACGCCCCCAGGCAGAGAATATCAAGCCCTCCGAGTGTATTTCTGGCATAAAATAAAGCTTCTCACAAAATTTCATCAACCGTTCGCAGACGGCCTGGGATAAATGGTATGTAGTTGGAAGAAAAGTGCAGCTGAAGCCCAATAAGTCATACGGAGTGTGATTTCGACGCTTCAAAAATGGTGATCCGCGGTTCAAAGGTCATGCCCTGCACATGATGGGACCAGATGGGTGTGGTGTACTCATTTTTCTGCGAAACGTTATCGACTACAATTAATGCGTTTGAGCAGAGCATTGCGTGAAAAACGGTCAGGATCAACTGGAAAATATGACAAACTACCTGGAAACGCTGAAATGGGAGTTCTCACCCCACCTGCGTAGTCTTCAGTTTCAGGTCCTTCCCACTGCTGGCTTTTTCGACGGATGCTAAACTATTTGGGAGGTCGTCGGTTCAGGTATATGATACTTGCCAGAGAAATTGGAAAAAGTAGTTCACAGTGTGTCATATAATTACGATACTTACCCACAACAAGACAAATATATAACGCCACACCAATTGGCAATTTTAATGGCTTCCAACCAAACGCTGATATGTACCAGATATGACCGATAGCAAATGCACCCATTCCTTGCAGGAAGAGATTAATATTGAGCATCGCATCACCGATGCATGAGCAAATTAAACCGAGCAGTATGCGTTGGGAGTAGCTGTAGCTACAAGTGTAAATGGAAGAAGAAAAACAAACGAACATTAACAAAAAAAACAAAAAAAAAAAATATAGAAATAATCTTTGAAGCCTCCTACGGACTTACGCAGGTGTTAGGGCGAATCCTTTTGCAACAACATACAGCATTAGCATCACAATGGGTAGACATTTTAGCACTGTTGTCCATAGTTCGCCGTTGGGATTGTGTACGAAGGCAAAATAAACAACAACAGCATTGAAGAAAGGCGTTAATTTCAATATTTGCGATTTTAGCTGGAAAACAAATTAAAAGAAAATTTATATGGTTAAATTATTCAACTAATTTTTAATTTGATTTATAACGGTGATAAATACTAAACTGCAAAACTCTTTGCAAACAACAATTTGTATCATTGTGTTCATGATGTATGATTAGATTAACTAAATGTTTGGATTTTAGCATTTAGATTTCCATGAAGTGAGAGTGAGTGAGTGAGAGTGAAGCCTTGGATTAGCAACAAAAATCCAATAAAAATGCTGAAATAATCTATTTGTGGATACCGTGAGAATAAAGCAAGAGCAATAAATGTTGCAATTTTTTTTGTATATAAATGTATATGTATGTATATGTGCATATATTTATATATATGTATATATATATATATATTATATGTCTGCACAATTGGCGTA